>BMAO01019561.1:0-92304 GCA_019973975.1 Trichonephila clavata | reverse complement strand
CGTGGCGCGGTAGCTGAGGGGTCAAGTATCGGATCGTGGCGCATGTCACGAGTTCAAGCCCAGTACACTAAAGACCCGCCGTGTAGGGGAGCGATGCACGTTAAATCTGTCGAGAGCTCAAACGTCCTCCCGTTGTGTGGTGTGATAGTTAGGAGTCGGGGGAGCCAACTCAGGGTCGTCCACGTCCCTTGACCATGGTTCAAAATTACGAGGTCCGTCACCAAAAGCCCTCGTGTAGCTGAACAGTGCTACGTTTATAATCATTAACTCACTCCCTTACACGGCGGGTCTTCAGTAGCACTGGGCTCCAACTCATGACACGTTATCCAGGAGTCCGTTACCTTGACCATTAGGATACGGTGGCCTCTGCATATTGTCTAATAAGGAAACTTATTCTACTTATTAATTAGCATAGGAAGGGAGTTTAGAACTCTCACCCCTAAGACAATCAGGCGTCATTGCTCAACCTGCTTCCTCGACACTTAAAAAAATTTAAATAAGAATTTTGTGTACACAACATACTTAAATCTGATAAAGTTATTAAAGCATTTATTATTCTTTTTATGTTATAATTGTATCTCACAATAAATTTTGTAACTTTTATATTCCTTTGCCATTAAAATAGTTTACCAGGAGCAATTTTTTACAAAAAAAGTACGAATTTTTATTTTCTGAACTTACATGTCCTCTTTAACGATGTCATAAACTTAAATGGGGATTGTTAATAGCTGTAAAAGATGACTCAAAACATGACTTTGTAGATTAAGTAGAGCAAAAAGTAAAAAAATGTAGAATTTCTTACTGAACGTAGAACGATTAAATAAACGAGTAGTAATATATTTGGGCGGAAAGAAAAATAGAAATTTAATGCTTCGAAAGTGGTTGGTAAGGAAAGCACTTATATTCTTGTAGTCATGGGAAAAACTTTTATTTCGGTATTCATATTAAACTCCTTAGAAATGTGATATTTTCCATGTTACCATGTTAATAAATTATTAAGATCAAGCTGAGAAAAAATATGTTTATCCCCATAAGAGAATATAACTATGATGTTTCCTTTCTCGATAACATCAAGAAATAACATTCATTTATTTCTTACAGCCTCTTATTTCATAAAATGATTTCGCTGAAAGCATTTTTTTTTTTTACAATAATATTATTTATCTGACATTTCAATAAATTATTCAATCTTCTAAACTATAAAAGAAATTTGCATTGAATTCGTTCTTAAAATGAAAGGAGCTTTCATTTGATTTATTCGTACTAAATTCTCGAGAGATGCAGAGTTCTTGAATATAATATTAAATATAAATCCGTAAGAAAAATTTTCCAATGAAATTCGAATCTAGGAAAATGATAAAAATTCTGTAAAAGCAAAAATTTTTAAAGGGTATTAAAAGGAATTTTTAAAAGATAAATAAGTAATAAATTATAAGGTCAAATATTTTGGAAGCCGCCCATCCGGTATAGTGGTCAGTGAAGCTGACTGCGGTGCCGCAGGGTCTGGGTTCGAATCCCGGAGAAGGCATGGATGTTTGTGTTGTAATCCTTTCTTCTGTCTGTGTTGTTTACCCCGTGTTATACGTTCGGTGGTGCACGGGGTTTATAAATGTTAAAAAAAAAAAAAAAATATTTTGGAAAAAACAGACATTACAGTTAATTGTGAAATGCGCAGAAGTGATTGGTTGGTTTGAGTTGATGTCGCCTTTGAGATAACGCGAGTGGCCACGGTAGGTGACGCAAGTGGTCAAGGGTATCGGATCATGACTGGTGTGTCATGAGTTGGAGCCCAGTGTAGGGGAGCGATGCACATTAAATCTGTCGAGAGCTCAAAGTTGGTCCTCCCGTTGGTGTGGTGAGATGGAGAGGGGTGCCAGCTCAGGTGTCGTCCTCGTCACTTGACCATGGTTCCAAATTAAGAAGTCCGTCGCCAAACGCCCTCGTGTAGCGAAACAGTGCGACATTAATATTCACTCACTCACTTGAGACAACGCGATAAATATTTGTGATAGATATTATATTTACATATGACCAAAGTCTGATGACAAAGTCTACAGCTAAGCTCTGGCAACCTATTATTCTTACTTCCACACCCCAACAGGAGAGGACATCGAAAAGCTAATTCCATTTAAAATGCATCAACTATTAGATGGGAACGGACTTGAGCTGCTGAACAGGTTGCATTAAGGTAAGTACAAACTTCTATCTGGTTTTTTTGTGGGAATGAAGAAGTGCAAAAAAACACAAAATGTGTACATATAATTTAAGACTGCGTATTATCATTGCTATCTGTGATCTCTTGCCAACTTTCTGGTTGGAGATGAATCCTGAGTGAGTGAGTGAATATTAACGTCCCACTGTTCAGCTACACGAGGGCTTTTGGGGACGGTCCACGCAATTTTGAAACCATGGTCAAGTGACGGCGAATGACACCTGAGGTGGCACCCCCTCTCCTAACTACCACACCACACCAGCTGCAGGACGTTTGAGCTCTTGACAGATTTTACGTGCATCGTTCCCCTAGACGGCAGGCCTTCAATGGTACTGGGATCGAACTCATGACATGCTAGCCACGATCCGATGCCTAGACCACTCGGCTGCCGCGGCCTGGGAGATGAATCCTACATGAGCTAAAGTCTTTGTGTATGGAACAAAAAAAATTCTTAGGTAGTAGTTTTCATACCATCAGGATCATCAAAGACTTTCCTATTAAAAGAGTTAGTCAAAGCACCAAATAGGTGATGGTCAATAGACACCAAGTCTTAGAAGACACCAAGAAAAATAGGGAGGGTGAGGTAAAATCTTTCAATCCAATCCTATTTTTTGAAGTATGACGAGAGCGATATAGGACCTTCCATTGTCACGATGGAGAATAACACTGCGTCTTTTATTGAATGATAGTGTGCTTCTTCGCGATTATTGCGAATCGTTGTCAATCTAATTGAAGATTCTAGATCAGGGGTACTCAACCTTTTTTTCTACTGGGCCGCATACATATGATAGGTATTTCACGCGGGCCGAAGCATGACAGGCAATGGAGGGGGGGGGAGAGAAATGCTTTAAGACCAAGGTAACATAGAAAATTTAAAATGCGGAAAATTGATAAAAAAATATTAAAACTACTATTTTGCTTTTTTAAATTTTTTTTTCGCCTATTTTTTATTTTTTTCACTGAATTTTTCTAAATTGGAAGCATTTAAGAATCACTTCTTCACAATTTCTGCATCAGTAAACGGTTTAATATGATTACCAATAATATAACAAATTTCATAGGGTGCCTTTGTTACTGTTGTGCCATTACCACCTACAAAACCCTTTTGCTGTTGTAAAGATTATTCAAGAAAGCCTATTTATCATCTCTTGAAAGATATTTTGAGAAAAAGTGTCATTGAACGATTCTTGTTCATTGCTATTTTTTAAATACACTTTCGTGACAAATCAAACAATTACTGAACCTTGCTTGCTCTTCACTACAAAATAGTCAACTTCCCAATTGTCTTGAAACAGATTATTTTCGAATATTTTTCGCTGGTAAGATATGAAAGATAGTTAAAAATTAGATCCACTCGTAAAATGGTCGCTACTTTACTGTTGTCTATTGTCACTAATCAGAAAATAAAATATGAATTCGCACCCATACGACATAGGCAGCAAAAAGCAAAATTGATATATTTGATTTTTTAATAAATAATTATTTGTTGAAACATTCTATTAGTTGCAATTTTAATATGTACTTTTTGTGATAGCACCGCTATTGTAATAAGACGCAAAATAACTCGAAAAATTATTTTCATCCTTTAAAAAACGCTAATTTTAACAACAGACGTAATAAAATTGATTTATGACTAATGTTTTCTTTAGTATAACTTCTTCCTTGAGCCAGATTTGGTACAATTTGTTTAAAATAGAATATTTGCAATTTTTAACTGTGATGAAATGAATACAAGTAAAAAAATGAATACATTTTAGCTTAGTACGAATATACTGTGAAATGATACATTTTGTGTGGTATGGCATATATTTAAATAATATTACCACGAATGTTTTAGTATCAAAAATCAAGATCTATTGTCTACATTGATTCTAACATTGGATCCATATATTTATGCCTCTTGGAATAAATTCTTCTGGATTCTTCCATGTAGGATGCTATCGATCAGCATGATTCAGCACTCTGAAAAATCCATTTCGTCTAACCTTTATTTTATCAAACGAAGCATGACACAGCGAGATATTCTCATGCTCTAATACGAAAACTGATTTTTTTCCCTTATATTGTCCCATTCAATAAATACGTTGTTGCAGAAACTTAAATTATTATATCGTGTCATGTTGAGTTAACTGTTCTCATATAATGTCTATATAACAAATACATAATTTCTTTGAGATTAATTTTATTTGAAATAAGTTCATAAATTGTTAATATAAGGGCAATAAATAATTTGCGAATGCTGTCCGTTTGTAATAGAATATGTAATAGTTTGTATAAGAATTTATCTGCACTGGAAGCAATTTATTCTTGTTATTATTATATTATTTATTGTTGCATATCTCTCGGATGCTTATAAAGTAATTAAATTATTCCAATAGAAAATTTTAAAAAGTTGCTTTAAAATTCAATTTTTAAGACGCGAAGCAATTATATTCATATAAATTTATATTAAACAGATAAATTCATAAATTAATATAAATTATTAGTTTAACATGGGCTTGGCAAAACAATAGCTTTTACAAAATTTATTTTTGTTCAAATTTTTAAATTAATACCTATACTTCGAGACATAAGATACCGTAAAATCCGGCGTATAACGCGAACCTATACTCAAGCTGCTTTTTTTAAATTTTTAGGTACATTCACAACCGTAAACCACAAACCCCCTTTTTACAAAGAATCCTGAAATGCACGAGTGTACTTTCCTGTGTTTTGAAGTCATTTATTCAAGGTATTATAATCGAAGTTTTTTAAAAAAAAAAAAAAAAACAGTATACTCTTTGAAAATGTAACCCTTTAAAGCTCATAAAGAATGTCATTTATTTAAAACAAACATAATTTCAATCTATATACTCGTATATGTAACTTTTTGCATGCTCTGCCTTTTTTTTAAATTTTTTATTTTTTAAAGCTATGATTTTTACACCCGGCGTATCACGCGCCCCCATAAATTTCAATCTTATTTTTTGTGTTCAAAGTGCGCGTTATACGCCGGATTTTACGGTAATTAAAGAAAATTATGTTCCTTCTTTTATTATATTTACTTATTAGAACTTAGGTACTGCACACTAATCCGAGATCCTTATTACTTACGATAATTTAATAATAGCTATTCTACAGAGGCTATTATTCGAGGGCTGATACAATATGTGATGGGAGTCTCAGTACATCTTCCTTTCCCTCGTTTATAAAAGATATTTCCCTGTTATCTTCCCGTTTTCACTAAAAACTTTGATCTCTACTAATACCTTCCCCTTTTTTTTATTTATATCTAATACAGATTGATCATCATCAACTGTTGACTGCACTTCATCAGAGTTATGCAAATTAATATTTCTACGCTGCATTGGCTATTAAAACCGCAATACCATGAAGGGATGATACCAACATCAAACTCGCACAAGATTCTGGAATCTGCAAATGATTAGTATTTATAACATAACCGAACAACCCTAGAATAATGTATGGCATCTTAAACTCTGCATGTAAGGAAAGTTTAAACATAAAAGGAACTCTGCAATCGGGTTCATTCAGAAATCGCATTTCAATGTTTATTTTTTTGTTGAGGCCGTCATGTTATGCCTTGTATAAGCTACCAGCAGGATAATAGCCTTTATTGCTCCATATCCCCCAAAAATAATAACTGTAACTGTAACTGGGAGCTATCAGCATGTGTCTGAGATTGATGGCAGATTAATCCAACGTGAAGTTTATCGTTCCAAGATATTCCTACTCGTGTTGGTAGGAATCCAGCAACTGCCCTGCTGATATGGAATCGATGAATTAAAGAGGGCTGTACTGAACGCTATGGAGGGTCTCAACGGCCAGCAAAAATTACCAATCTTCTCCTAAAGAAGGAAACGTGATATGCAAATTAAGTTTATTTTTATATTCCTAGTTCGCGAGTTAAAGAATAAGTGAATTAGAAGTGAATTGAATAGATAAACAGAAAGTTAGGTTACAAGAGGTGACAAGACAGTTGCAAGGTGAAGATTACCAGAATTGGTTTAAAAGTCCTTGTAAAATATTATACTCAGGAAGGGTTAAATGTAAGGGGTCTCAGAGATGTTAATTTTGTCTCGAGGGGTGAAAATATAAACAATTTTCAAACAGCTATGTTTCTTTTAAATTTAAATTAAATAATTCGAATCTTTTACACATTATTTACAAAGGATTATGGTTTGACAAAAAGTACAAAATGTTTGAAATGTAATCATAATTTTATAAATTACTAGCTGGCTCGACAAACGTTGTTTTGCCAAATAAATTACTTCTAGTGAATATTTTGGTAATCAAATAAAAAATAACTAACTCATTGTAAGTGTGTGGGGATGTGGTATATGACTGAAAGAGGCATGATGCGCTGTGAACGATGACGGCTTATAAAAGTAACAAAGCACCAAATATTCCTTTTTTGAATTTTTTCTACTTTTATTATTTTAACTAATAAATTTCAAATTACATCTCTATCACAAATTATGACAGTTAAAAGATAACATTATCAGTCTCTTAGTGCAATGAAATGTATGATATTTTTAGTGAGTCCATCTTTAGCCAACACAAACAAACTAGATGGTTTACCCACATCAGAATCCATACTGATAAGAAAACCGTTCAATGGTTCAGGTGGTGTTTCAATTTCCGGTAGTTGCACTTTTCCTGACGCGCAACACATCCCGGCTGGCTCATTTTTTAAATTTAAGCGCATTACAATGCGGACATTCCTTGTCCATAGAACCAATTGTCACATTCGAATGAGCGTAATATTTAACATTAGGCTCATACTCGAATGCTAGACGATGGAATGAATCGGATGTAAATGCTCGATGTACTTGTTGGCGTTGTTGGTCATTTGCTCTGAGTGTGTAAAATAGGAATCGACGCGCTTGTCTTTGTTGATTTTGTTCAACTCGTACTTCTTGTGATTGTGATTTACGCAACTGCGCCATATCCACACGCACATCTTCATTGTCCTGTTAGATTTGTTCGTCTGTTCTTTGAGCTCTTCTACTTCGCATGGCTGTACATTTAGTAATTCGATGTCCTAAATTTGACCCTTTGCGTCTTGCTGGCCTTATTTACTGTACAAAACACACGAATAGATCAAATTGTAGTACTTAATGCTAGAAAACAGTATACTGGTAATGTATCTGTTCTTTTATTAATTTACCTCTACATTTCACAATTATAAATGATTCCCGAAAATTTTGAGCACATTGAGTATTACAGTTTTATTAATTGGTGTTTAATAATAAATAAACTAATAACTAATAAATAAGAACACAAAATGTAGAAAATAGCATACACAACGTAAAACTTAATAAATATTTCTTATTTTCATATGCTTATAATTTTTTAAATTATGATTATGTTTTAAACATTTTATACACTTTTCTGAAGCCCCCTTCCTTTCTAAATAATGTGTAAAAGATTCGAATTATTTAATTTTAATTTCAAATATTTATATACATTTGAATTTTGCTTATATTTTCAGCCCTCTAGAGAAAGTTAACACCCCTGAGACCCCATAAGTTGGATTGATTAGAAGACTGCTTAAAGTCAGGTGCTGGCAACTTCCTATTACGTCGATGTCTTAAGTGTTAAAGTAGTTAGGCAGGCATTAAGTATTTATCTTCTGTGTAAAGTAATATAAAGGAAGAACCACGTTATTACAAAGTGGCTATTAAACATATTCTCCCCAAACGCGAATCTCGTCTCTTCACTCTGTTGCTTGACTGAATTATCCTATTTATAGTGTTGATTTTTGTTTGAGTCGATTAAAATAATAAATAAAATAATTGGAATTTATCATGTTGAATGATCTTTTATTTCCTTCCACACCTTTAGCCAGGTCACAGGGTAGAAGGGAATTTAGCTCGTTTCAAACTAACTCTAAAAAATCGTACTTTAGAGATAGACAATATAAGCAAACCTATTTTTGCAAGAAATATCAAGGAACGCCATTCAAAATTTTAATCTAAAAACTGCTTTTCTAAAATTTAGTAATATTTTAATAATTATTATTTTTGTTTTCCCTATAATGGTACTTTTAGTACTTTTTTCTTTCATCCAGCTTCCGGATCAGAATTACAAAGTTGTTATATATATTTCTATCATGAAATGTGTCTTTTGACATTTTAAAAGTTTTATAATATTATTTAATCTTAAAAAAATTTTCCCATAAATATCAACACCAATATCAAATTGCAATATATAGTAGGATAAAATTTGGAATTGATCTTATTGACAGGAAATTGCGATGTAAAATATAAACACTACAAATTGATTATATACTTTTCAGTGTATCATGACTCTATACAAAGAAACGAAGGATCTAACTAATTCAAGAAGATATTTTTATATAAAACTCAAATTAAGAAGAGCACTTATGGAGAAATATGTACACAAAAAGAGAGAGAGAAAAAAAGTAACTAATATGGCGACGATATTAGTTAATAGCTAGTAAAATTATTTCCTATTCAATGAGATAGTTAAAAATAAGCCATATAAATATATATTGAATATAAATATATGTTTTACTGTGAGCTCTCTATATTTAAGAAGAATGAAAGTTTACTAGATCGAATTATATTATAACTGTAGATTTTTTTTTATCTCTGATTAATAAATAAAATCCAAATTAAAAATAAAAGCTGAATAATTTAAACAGCTACGTGTATTGAAACGCGAAGGTATCAAAAGATACTTTACATTCGAAATATTGAGTAACACAAAAAATAGTGTTAAATGTGTTTCATAAAAAGATATACTAACGACAATTATCATAAATATTATTTCAATTAGAAAGATGCCATTATGTATATATATTCTAAAAGGGTTCTCTTTTATACATTACATTCATTTTTAAATCCTTTAAACCATGGTAGATTTATGCCAATGGAAGGATGAAGAAAGGCCTTTTTATTTTAGTTTGACTTTTTTTTATCGTTATCCTTTTCTTACAGTTCTACGGATTCCATTGTTCCATCGTAGCTACGCAACTAAAAGAAGACAAAATGACTATCACTAAGGCTGAACAAGATCTCAAAAGCACGAAGGACTCAGCAATTTACTCTCTCTCTCTCTTTTAAGAGCTATTATCGCATAATCCCTTACACTCAGAATTTTCGAAGTGTCAATCAACCCGCAACTGGAGCACCATGATTGAAGTGCAATACGTCAAATCTATAGCTTTTCTTGTTTGTCCTTCATTCTATAAATGAAACTTGCTGGGAAAATAATCGATTAATAATTAAGAGGAATAACTTTTAAAGCTCTGTGATGAATCGTTTGCGTTTAAGTCACTCAACATTTATTTGTTTATTTTTTTAAATGACACCAATCCACAGCCCATTAGAAATTTTTTTTTAAAAAAAAATTGATTGGAAGATTAAAAAAATTAATTTTTAGAAATATCGTCTGAGCTATTTTTCCTGCTTAAAAAATGGTGCATCGTATATTTAATTCGTTATTGCTCAAAAATATCTTGGTATATATTCTCACATTCTCAGTTTTCGTTCAAAGCTATTCAAGTTTCACAGCGGATAACGTTTAATAAGATAAATAGAAGTAGCTGTCATCAGAAAGAAAATATTTACAAATTTTAACAAAATGTTTTGAAATTTAGAATAAAATATTTAGAATATACAGACGATAATTTTACTGACAAATAAAATAAAATTTAAAATAGATGACGATAATTGAAGAATAAAATAGACTGATTTAATATAAGTCTTTTATATTATTGAACGAACTCTATTTATAAATCAGAACGAGTCTATTTATAAATCAGAACGAGTCTATTTATAAATCAATCTAAAATTAAACATATCAATCGATACAAAAATCTTGAAATATATTGATGAAAAGCACCAATTGATATATTTAAAACTTAAATTAATTACATTCTAAATATTATGGAAGCTCTTTTCCTAAATAATGTTTATAACATATTAACTTAAATACCTGTACACATTAAAATACAATTTTTGTTTAAATAAAGGAACGAAAATAGTATCATTTAACATTATATACTCATATTCTACACATGCACTAAATAAATACCTAAAACACTCTCTATACAGATTAAAATACTCTGATTGCATATATTACGAATTGTTTTGTGTAATTTTAGAAATTGTTTTGGCAGTTAATATATATTCAAATCTTTTCTGTAGCTGTAGAGCTACGTGAGAAAGTTGTCAGTTGAAATTAGACAGTGGAACTAGAAATGTGTATTTTGCATTCGATTAATATTAAAAATAATACAAATTTATGTTTTTAATCATGTTTCATATCTTAGTTAACTATACGAGATGCAAGTTTTATATCTGAAAATTTATTTTATTGATCTGAGAGCTATGAGAAGTATTTGAAGATATAAACAAGAAATATTTAAAAAATTGTAAGATGAGATACACATAATAATTTAAAAATACTATTTTACATGCCAAAGAAAATAATAACAACATACAAAAGACAAGAACTCGAATTCGATTCGTTCTTATAAAACATACTTACGAATAATAGCAGCCAAAGTTTATATTCCACAGACGCATTTTATTCTTTTAATGACTCAAATGATCAGAAAGATCTCTAGATGAATGATAATATCTTGAAAATGCACAAAAATAAAATATGTATTAAGTTCAACCAGCGTCGAATACTATGCATTACAATTCTTATCACCAACTGAACTAACATATCTAGAATAATTACTAAAGATGCCAACTTAAACAACATAATTTAAGAACAGTCGATTATGCAAAGAGTGACACACACAAAAAAAAAAGAGACTGGTCCAATAAATCATTGTACTTACAGAATCAGTTCTCCGTGACAGTATCACCCTTTAGCATTCACACACTTCTGCGGCTACCATTGCTGATAATAGTTTTGGAACGAGGTTTTTGGATGTCACTTTATGAAATTTTCCTTTTTCTGCCTGAACCTATTCAACTAAGGTAAAATGGGTTCACTTTCAACAAGATTTAACTGTAGAAATTTTTTTAAAAAGTCTCATGCGGCCAAATCAGGTGAAAAGGAGGATGCTCCATCACAGTAACGTTTTTGCTGGTCAGAAACTGCTTGACAGATAAGGCCATGTGAGCGGATGCATTGTCTTAGTGCAACAGCCATCCATCACTCCCCAATATTCGGGCCTTTATTTCCTAATTTTTTCACGAAGCCTTTTTAGTACTTCAAAGTAGTAGCGTTGATTAACAGTATGCCCATTGATTTGAGTGGGAATCCACTCATATCATGAATTTTGGTCTGTAATCGCTGACCTTTGGTGCCCAGCTGGTTCATCATCTTCCGCACTGACCCTTCACACTAAAAACCACGTGCAAGAGACAAAGTTTCATTTCCATTCACCTTGATAAATACGTGAAATGTTTTCGTGGATGATTTCTTAAGTTTCACCAAAAACTTGATGTTGATTTGACACATTTTCCCGGTAGAATGCAGTTGCAAATGTTCACTCTATGACACAGTACTCCCAGTTGATGTGATCGATCAACTGACCACAAGGATAGAGGAGGTATGTGGGATCACGTCACTAATACAGTTGTTGTCAACTCCATTCTTTTTCAAGCCACACACTTAGTCTCGTTTTTTTGCGTCACACCTCGTATATCAGCAAAAAAATTAAGTAATCAGATAAATTAGAATTACTTGAATTATTGAATTCAAGCAGACGATATAATAATATGGAAGATATTTTTCGACTAAAAATATTTATTATAATTGTATACCTTAAATAGAACTAAATATTTTACTATATGGAAACATACTATACCAACATGGAAAGTGATAGATGAAAGCAAAAATACAAAAGACAGAAATTCGAATTAGAATCTTTCTTGAAGAACATACTCAACGGGTTTAGATTGTTTCAAACATTATTTGACAAAACGAAAAAAATTTTCACTAGTGGTTTTATGTAGGATTTTAAACGAAGCACATGAACCATAACTTAAGCTTATATCATTTCTTTTTTATTTTATTTCTAAACTAGCAACATACAAAAAGAAATATTTCATATTTGTAAGAGTATAAAACTTAAATATATGAAATTTAATCTAGTCCCTTTTGAAAATGCATATTTCTTTAGTATGTTGTCTTGATATATTTCCTTCCCTTAAATAGCTACTGAATGTTGGCAACATTGCTTTCGTTTATAAGTTTCAGGAATGTATTCTTTATCATTCAAATATAGCTGCTTCTCAACTTTGCGCAGCTTTGCTACATGATATCAGTAACTATTGATGCAATTAATTAATTCAAAAAAAGTACTAAAAATAAGGTTACATGCTTCAGTGGATGCATTAACATCAAACTACAACCATTTTGGCCCTTTAAATATGAATTTATGGCGTAGAGATTAAATTATTCATTTTAATGCACATATTTAACATAGTTCTTGGTGATATTAATAATTTAGTGCATGTTCTAACATCTATTACCTTCATTTGAGGCAATAAATTTTATATTTTAGTGGGGAAAGAGTATATTTTACCCCATGGATATTGAAATGTTAAGATTCATTCTTTTTTTTTTCATAAAATTTCTATTAAAGTATGATAAATTTTCATGAATGTTACATGTATACGAATTAATTTTAAAGCTGTATTGTATATTTCGATTGTCATCTATCCATTTCAATAGCTGCATTTATGTTGTCAAGAGTAAGTATATTCGTATTTTTATAAATTTTTTGGTGTAATAGGTTTAAAATAAATTATTATAATAGTTTGTGCGCGTGCATGTGCTGTGCCGGTTTTAGCTCATTTCGGGCCCTGGGCCCAGACGATATACGAATATCGTCTGGGCCCCCTTGGCACTGTCGGATCCAAGGAGGGGCACTTGGATCCGGTTAAATCCAGCACCGGTTAAGTCCAGCAGGTTTATCCCATTGAATTAACCTGCACTGAACATGTGTGTGTACAACATTTTCTATCGTCGAATTTAATCAGAAATGATTTTACGTATTAAATAAAATGTAACAGTTAAAATATACGAATATATTTTCGTCTCAATATCTCTTTTATAAGTTATGTGAGAAATTTTCTATTATTAAAACGATTTTCGTTATCTGAAAAACATAATCCATAAAACAGGTATCAAAAAGAAATTTATTATAATTCTTTTATTAAACTACATTTGAATATAGATTGTTTTTTTTTTCTTTTCGACTTTATTATATTAAAAAACGCTAGAAAGAGAACAGACCCTTCAATTTATTTATTTATTTTTAGTTCTTTATTTCATTTAATTTCTTTTTTTAAATAAATCTTAGGATATATTACAAGTAGCTAGAAGAGCAATGGTTTTTATGATAGTATAATTAGACCAACCTTTAGTGATAAAATGCCTTAGTATGAATGTATAATACTATGTATATATAATGCCATAAATAAGATTTATAATCAGCCAAAACTGCAATGCCATTTGTTAGCATTGCTGATGCAAGTCTAACAATAATCTTTGTTGAACCAAATACGGCGCCGTCTGGGATTTACAGCAAAGTGAAAATATTGAATTGCTGAATTAATATCCATCTAAACGTGTTCAAGCACCTATATTTTGATATTATACTGTGAAAAATTTATATGGAGTCAATATATTATAAGAATTGCCCCAGAAATATATATATCCATACTTTTATATACTGCCATTTTCTTTTCAAAAATGCAGATTCTCGCTTTAAAATTTATTTATTTTTATTGTTGTGTCGGATATTGTGATTAATTCCAAAAATCTAAAAGGTATGACTGTTTTGCGAGACGTTCATTCAATAAAAATATAATCGTCATATTTTTCAATTTCTTTTTGATATATGTCTATGATACTGGTGTTTATTTTATAAAAAATGATTAAAACCGGGGAGAAAATTCTATACTTCAAATGTTTTTTACATTTTACTCTTTGGATAACTAGACGTTTGGAATCTAATGTGTTGGTACGAATTTTATGCAAATCATTTATAGTTTGATGTTTGATACGTTAATATTACTTTCTGTTGCATTTATTTTATGATAAAAATTATAATATTCACAAGCAACGCCGTTCCTTGTAATGGAAACTTGGCGAAATATTGATAATACAGCCAAGTTGGCAAAATTTTTCGCAATCGAATTTGGCAATTTGGCGACCATATAGATGTTTTTGGAAATTACTGGTGAAACATATAACATTACGATGTATGACGTAAGCGGATTTTTCGAGAAAGGCCTGGAAGGTAGCCGCGCAATCACTCACTGAAATCGAATCAGAATTATCTCAGCTGTTGAAAAATTCACTTGCGAGTGGTTGCTTGTGGATTAACTTTAACGTTTAACGTAACTTGTACTTTTAGACACTGATAGTTGTGTCTGAGTGTTGGAGAAGGTTAATAACCTTCTGGAACTCATTGTGCAAATTTTACACAGTTATGTTCTGCATTTTGAAGATTGTTTTTCTACAATAAATTTCATCGCTCCAGAAAAAATGTTTTGTTCTTTGGAACTGATGGCATGAAGTCCCCGAACTCTGATCTACTCAACAATGTTCTTCCACAAATCAGCGGCTTATACAGAATTTCTTTATGGGGGATAAAAACACGTAGACACGCGTATAATCTTTATGCTAAAATTAAAAATATCTTGCTGTATGGGAGGGGGTTGAGCCCCAAACCCTACCCTTGATTAAGTAAGTGAAATGTGTAACGATATTTTTCACATAATTATAATTGGCATATAAAAAGTTTTTTTTTAAATAAATTTTTTCTAAAATATTTTAATCGATTGAAAACACTGGACTAGATAGTTGTATGAGGTTCACTTTGATTTTCATCTATTAATTTTGTTTGCTTTTGTATTATTTTCTATATCTGTGTTATTTCTTTCAATAAACCTACGTTCATTTCCTGAAGTTGGTTCATAAAGGAAACTACGAACTGTGGAGTGAGCGTCTTCCATTTATATAATGTTAAGATCAGATTCATCCAAATAAAAATACAGGATAAAAGTAGTTTTTGATGTGAAAGAAGAGATATTCTATATGATGAGAAAACCTACAAAGGAGATTTTAGAAGTATTTACAACAAAATATCCAACCTCAGCTAGAAGCTATTCGTTAAATTTGTAGTATGAAACCTACTTAATATATGTATCATTTATGTTTGAGTCTCTTGTGCTGTTTTGTTCTTATCACCATTACCTGAATATAATTTAAGTATAGAAAGCGTTTTTATATTTCTTAGAAATGCCATTACGAAGGTACTGTAAAAAGCCTATTGAAGGGAAAAGAGAAATCCTGCTCTCTTTCTATCTCTTTTGTTAATTTATATTCAAGTTGATTAAGTATAAATCAAACAATCGTTAAACTGTTGAAAATTTCCTCACATTAATAGTTAACCATGGGCTGATTTCAAATATCCTGTTAGAATATTTTTGTGTAAAAATCTGGTTTGATGTTGGTTAAGATCTGAAAAACCCTGCTAAAGGAACAAATAGGGGTTTATCTTCATTAATTGGGGAAAAAATCGCAAATACATGTAGAAAATACGCTCACCTCATACTTCCAATAGCACCAAATGGAAGGAACATTACAAGCAAGTCACCAATATCGTACAAAAAAACAATATATCTACACCCTGTATAGTCTGAAAATCACTCAAACGAAATCAAACTTCTTATGTCAGTGAGAAGCTGAGAAATTTCTTCTAAGGAAATATCTGACAACACACTTGACATCTTCTCGACAATTGTGTATTTAAAATTACTTAAAAAACAACATACACTTTCAATTAAAAAGATAGGAGGGCATCAGATCAGGGTCGTAGCTATACCACCGTATCAGACGAGTCATTGATATGGTCCCCAAACTGCAAGGGTTCCATCACGTGTAGCAAAAAAAATCGTAAAATGTTATCGTCCCATTAATAGAATTTCGTAAAAGTTCCATTAAAAGAATTCTTATTTCCAAAAAGAGCCCCCAGGGTAGTGCCGGTTTATCCATTGAGATCTTGGGGTTCCGGAAGGGCCCGGATAAGCGTGACTGAACCAGATTTTTGGATTATAAATTTCGATCTGTGCCAAGGGGGCCTGAAGATCTTATGTGCCCAGGGACCGAAATGAGCTTAAATCGGCCCTGGCCTAAGGTATTTTGATGCATGGCCCACTCAAGAACAGCTACGTCAGTGGAGTTTTCACAATTTGGAGTTTCTATGACATAGAGGAAGCCGAAAAACCTCTCTGATGATTGTTATTTTTGTTCCTGTTATTCCATAGGTATACCGCAAAAATTAAAAGCTGATATCTTATCCTGATAATATTCCATCGACCATACGCCTCGTTCCTCATAGACCTAATATGCCAGTGGCTTTGCCTCCAACTGAGTTGCAAAAAATTTCCAGGTTTATCCGAAGTCATGTTGACAAAGGAAATCTTTGTTGGTCCACATATTCGTAAGCTTATGAAGGACAACAAATTTGAGACTTGCATGATAGCAAAGGAAAAAGAAGCATGAGTAATTTTCAAAGATGTCATCAGAAAGTTTCTTGGCAATTGCAAGGATCCTTACTGTACAAAAGAATTGCGATGAATAAGCTGGAGAAGTTTAAAGAGTTAGGTTGCTCTATGAATGTGAAAATACATTTCCTTCACTCACTTGTGGACTTTCCCCCGAAAATTTAGGTTTATCAGTGAAGAACAGGGGGAAAGATTCCATCAAGATATCAAAGTTATAGAACGCAAATAGCAAGGAAGAATGGACAAGAGAACATGCTAGCCGACTATTGTTGAATGTAAACAAGATAAGCCTGAGATTAAATATAAAAGAACGTCAAAATGGACGTACCAAAGGAGAAACTTTGTTTTGTTTTCTTTTGCGCATTTAAAAATAGTCTTCAAACTTTTACGTACACAAGCATAACTTTTGCTTCTTTGGTCAAACCTCTATTTTATGTAAATGCCTTAATAAAAGCAAATTAAAATAGTATGTTGGTGATTTTCTTTTAGAAATTTCACCATGATTGATTGTAAAATGTATAAATCTTAAAGGAATGTCTTGTTTTTCTCACAATCAGAGACAGCCTGTGAGGTCTAGAAACAATGGTTTCCATCTAATTACTGAAAAATTAATTTGCCTCACCAAGAACCAACACTTATAATTTGGCGCAATTCCTTTAAATAGCTCCGAAACTTTTCAGGATCAAACGATTGGATATTGCGCAGCCTTAAGAATTTATGCAATAGTTTGTAATTTTTATTTATTGAGTGCTATATCCACGCTATATTAGAAAACGAATAAAATATTATTGATTGTTTGTAATGCGGCGCTCGTTAACACTTAGTTCATTTTAGTTAACTATCATAATACCCAAGTTCGCTTATCAAATTTATAGTGACAAGTGAGTTTATCTATTCTATATCTATATTACAAGTGAGTTAATCTATTCTAATCACAAATTCAAAAATAACGCTACTCCATTTAAAATTAAAAAATTTTAGTTTATTATATTACAAGTTTAAAGGATACATTACAAATTTAAGTATTAAATTAAACAAGAATAAGAATTAAGGAAACATTGAATAAGAATTAAGAATTCGTGGCACTTATCCGAAACGGAGGCAAAGTGATGGGGCGGCGGAGGCAACCAGAGTCTCGCGGTCTGCGAGTTTTCTACATAGAGGGATCTAAAGAAAAGATAGAAAAAAGTGTCAGAAATTGTTAAGCGGCCAAAGGGAGGACCAAACTCCCAATTGTGTGCTTATGCGCACTCTTTGACAAGAACCCCTATTGGTCTGTCCCTAGGCGCAAAGTTACAATTTCAATTAAATTTATCCGGTTGTTCACCCTTGAGTGCCAGCGACAGCACCCCAGTCTAAAGAATTTCAACAACATCCTGTAAACAAGGGCAACACTCCATTGCCATTGCTTACAGAACCATCCCCATTGCCAGCCTTCCATCATTTGCTTGAAATAATCTAGTGCAGTGATCCCCACCTCCCGGGCTGTGAACCATTACCTGGATGCAGATCAAATAGTACCGGGCCACACAAGAAACATGTTTCTATTTTATTTACTGTGGCGTATTTGTCTCGGGTTTGTGCGACTTTTTATGAAAATCCTTTTATATTCCATATTCAATCGCTTTATGTTCTTTTTTTGGTGTAACTGTATTTTATTCTGAATGCATGTGTAAGTACAATTAAATCAAAGTAATTAAATCAAAACAATCTAAAACATAAGCAATCGTCATGCACCCATCTCTCCTCCAGCGGGCAGTGGTAAAATTATCAAACGTTTACCGTTTCACGACGATAAAAAAGTTAGGAAGCACTGATCTGTGCATCGTTTTTACCTATTATCTCTGGAACTTTTGAAACCCCTCATGTTGTATCGGCCGCTTTTAGGCTTAGCTCCACGAGGCACGCGTCTAGGGAGCCAAAAATTGAAGGGTGAAAATTAGAAAAAAAATTTAAATTACAGCGAATATACCATTGCTACGAAGCTCTGGACACAAGATTCTAAATATTCATAAATCTCCATGAAAAGAACCAAGAAGATATGACAAAATAGGTGAAATACTTGGCTCTATGCTACCCCAAAGGCATCGATGAAGAACAGTTTGTGCAAGAATGTCGACATTTCGAAATGTATATGAAGGAGAAAAAATAACATGAATTTTTCTCCCTACATCAATAAAAAAAAGTTGGAAAGTACTTTCCCAAATTTAGAAGTCGCAGTGAGAACTTACTTGGCTCTTTCTGTGACAAACTGTACAGCAGAGAGACGTTTTTCTGCTTTTAAGAAAATAAAGACTGAAATGAAATCTACTATGGAAAATGAAAAGTTTAACAGTTTGATGTTGCTATGCACTCAAGATGATATTACAAATGAAACTGATTATAATTATGTCATTAACAATTTCCCAGTGGCCAAAGCTTGGAGAAAACCTTTATAGTACAACTATAATGACAGTGACTTAACGAAGAATGAGGATGTCGAAAAGTAAAAGATACTAAAGTGAACAGCAATGAAAAAGATGATAATTATAATTAACAATTTAAAAACAGTTCATACAATGACGTATACTCTATACTGTAATTGCAAACGATTTCATTGATTTGTTGCACTAATTTACAAAAGAGTGGTTGGGGGGGTCCGTGATGCAGTAAGGTAAAAAATTTACATGAGTGGCCAAATTATGCCACTATCCCTTCCTTAATGCTGCCAGTTGCCAATCTAGGAAACGGCAGGTCCATAATTGGTGGATAATGGAAAGACCCGTGCCGAACTAAAACAAGGCAAGGTAAGAACTGAATGAGGGGATGCTCTGGAATTAGTCTGTGAGGGGGTGTAACAATTTGAAGTGTTTAGGGCACCGGGGAGGATAAAAATTACCCTGAACGGAGAGCGATATAAAGTAAAATTAATCAATCAATAAATTTGGCAATATTGAACAAATTCGAATTGAATTTAGAGTGTATAAAACTAGAATTGGCGAATTTTCGTGAGAGAAGAACCAACTAGTATAAGTGAAAAAGATAAATAAGGTCCCAGAAAGCTATTTATATCGATATATGAGTGAACGAGGTGGTTGATAGTGACTGTCAAGACTGTCGAGTTCCAACTAATATTTTTTATATGTAAATAAAGTTTTACACACATGTTTTATTTCTCCCAAGAATAAGAACTATTAAAGATATTTTTATTTTTGTGGCTCAGTATGAAATAACCATTGTCAAAATGTCATTATACTGGAAATAAAACTTTCCAGCTTCGCAAAAAAAAATGCCCCTACAAATAATACCTACCGTAAATACTTTATTCTGAAATTTCTTGCTTACATTAATTCAATAATTTAAATTGATTTTGGTTGTTAAGCATTCACAAAAATTATATCAATACTTGTTTATGAACTTGTATGCATGTTATACAATGCATATTATGTTTTTGCACTTCTGTCAAGGATTTAAGGGTATTTTAAGTCTACTCATGATCTCTCCCACATTCCCAGTGATTACTCGCAAATAAATAATCTCTGCTGAAATCATTTTAAAGAATATCTTCCTATGGTAGCATTTTTACGACTAAATTGAATTTTTTCTGATTTAGAATGAATTCTAATATTTTTCACTTTGTTTCAACTAACTTTTTTTAGTAAAAAATTACTTAATGCAGCAATAACTGTCTTTAATTTGTCAAATGTTTAAGTGTGTAAGCAAATACGTCTAAAAATGCTTCAATAAATGATAAAAAGAGAAAAAGGGGAAAAGAAATAAAATTTTTTGGTAGTTATAATAATTTTTTAATAATGCATACAAGCAAATGCTTGAAAAAATATAACCGTCCATACAGTGAGTCAAGGGTATCCAACCGTTGATATAGAACATCTTTACTTAATTTTGAAAAAAATTGAATTTCATTATGTGAAAATTCTTTTTAGAAGTTAATTAACTATGCTAATTAAAAAAAATCTAGAAAATTTAAGAATTTATTCAATATGGTAATTAATTAATCATTTACGAAAATTAATATTTAACTAATTAAGGAATTAATATTATAGCACTGTTCCTTTTGAGAAATTACCATTCCTTTTTTGGTTCAATTGTGCTGAGAATTGTGGAAGTTATTTAGTCGCTAATTTTGATAACTTACTATGCGTATTAGGGTTTGCAGCACTGGGATCCCGAAATCCCGGGATTAAAATAACTAATCCCGGGATTTCGTTTTTGCCTGAATTTCATTTAAAAAAATTTTTTCTCGTCAAAATTTTCTAAGAATTTTTTTTAACTATACTAAAAATTAAATATACATTTTTTATGAAATACGTACGCGTATAGAATTTTTTTTTGTGAAACTATAATTGCTGTTTGTAAAAAATTACATGGGTCTAAGTGGTTCACTGCAATACTTACTCAGTGGTATAACCAACATCTCAGAAATAGATTTTGTCACAGTTCCTTCTTCAATCAAATGCGGGAATTAATAGTGGACCTACTTGAAAAATTTGACACTTATTCCACTGCATTACTAAAGGCTCATGGTTAACTGGATCTTCTGTTTCAAATGAGGTAACAATTGAAATTAACCAAGTTATGATTCAATAACTGAATCAATTTGTACACAAAAACCATTAAGTGCAGCAGAAGAACTAGATAAAGTTATTAAAGTAGGGTATGTGCACTAATGGCAGCTTATTAAATTTGAAACACTGTCATAAAAAATTCCAAAAGAAATGTCTCTTTTTGAAAATAGAGGGAGATGTGGTGGCTACCTGGAAAGAACATACTCCTATTTTAATGAGGATTAAGCGTACTAGTGTAGAGTCTGAACGAGCTTTTTCTTTGGTTGCACAACTTGTAACAAATATAAGAAGCCGTTTAACCGATGAAACGATAAATGAGCTGTGTTTATCAAAAGCTTATTTACCAAAACATAAGAAATTTTTAATTTTTAAATTTCATTATGTAGTATTTTTATTTGTTTTTTTTTATGATGAATTACATTTTTTTATTTGTTTTTTTTATGATGAATTACATTTTTTATTTGTTTCAATAAATAATAATATTAAACCAATTTTTTAATTATGTTTACATTTTGATAATGTTATTTCAACTATTCTAATTTGTAAGTATTTTTCATAAAGAGTCCAATCCTAATCCCGGGATTTGGATAATGTAATCCCGAAATCTCGGGATTGAAAAATAAGACAGGATTGCAAACCCTAATGCGTGGCCAACTAAATTTACAATTTTGCCACTTTCCTTATTCTGCATGCTCATTTTTGAAGAAATTAGATCTAAAATTTTGCTATCTACTCACTGGCGTAGCTAGTTCTGAGTGGGCCATGTATCAAAATTCCTTCAGGATCTTTTTCAGGTATGAGAAACTTGTTAGTGGGATTGTAGTTACACATGTTGGGGCCCCTGTAGCTTGGGGGCCCCGTATTATTGATACGGTGGAAGCCACTCCCCTGTATATGCTATATTAACATGATATCTGAAATTTGAAATATTTCATCGTTGTAGAGAGAGTAGTGCTTTTGGAACGAAGGAGTATTTTAAACTTTTTACTTGCATTCATATTTTGGAAAGCAGCATGAGAAATATTTTATGATCATCTCTGTAAAACTACATGTTTCTTTTGGGATCATTTCTTTCATAACTGGCATTTTTTATTAGGTCAAAATGTTCAACAATTCTTTTAAGACCAAAAATGTATCTTCATTGATTAAAACTCATTCTGATTGAGCATGTGTACTAAAATTTTCTAATTTACTAACTTAAAGAATTAATTCCAAGCTTAACTACTTGGAGCTACTGAAATTTGTATCAATAACAGTCAAATTTCCATATTATTTTATTGATAGTTATTCCGAAAATGTGTACATAAATTAAAGAGCACACTTTATCAGAAGTATATGCGAAAATCTATTGTCGAGCCTGAGCACAAGTGAGTCACTGAAAAGTATATTTTAACATCTCAACTACTTCTATGTGTTTAGCCAATCAGATATCAACAGTGTTGCTGTTGTGTGTACAAATTTAGATGCAACCGCCGTTTTTGAATTTAAATACTGTAAGTATTAATTAATACTGAAAATTATAAATACATTAAGATGTAATATTGTTTAAAAAGCGTAAAATATGTATGATCACAGTTGTTTCTTAGTATTTTGATTTAATTAATTTGAATCGAAGAGTATTTGTATGTATCGAATAACTCCTTTAGCTTTACGGATACGTACTTTATTATTTATAAATAAATGTATCAAATTAAGCATTCTGTGTTTCCTGTTGTATTTTAAAAGTTTAACACCTTTTAAAATTTTTTGAAAATTTACGTTATAGACTTGTGAATGTAAATCATTTTGAGTAAACAGTTCCACATAAATGCCATATTGTTTTATAATAGGAATCGTAGATCGTAACTGAAATTCATGTTTTTATGAAAAATTAAAATAATGCTGTGCTAAACTAAAAATGTGCTCTTTTGTTTTGCATGATCTATTTCATTGATTTTTGCACTAGTGCTAATGTTAGAAATTTTATTGATAAAAAAATATTTAGTTATAATACTATAATTTTCTGTTATTCTCTTAAATGTGTTAAGAGAATTTCAATGTGGGTCACTTTTTTGCCAAAACTCCTTTTTGTCATTGGTTTGAAAATAATTAAATTGATAACTTATTTTGACAAAGATATTTATCACTAAAATGCATGGAATAGCTTTTAGTGCATGAGTAATTAGTAGTGGTACTTGCGTATTATCGCAAGAATCACCAACTCTATTAATAATTTCCCAAGTTAGTGGCCTAAGATTATTTCCTAAGTATTGTGCATGCTGAACTGGCATCCATGTGCTTCGTTTCATACAATTGCGCCAATGTAAGTACTTTAGTAGTTGTTACTACAGCATGATATAATTTTAGAAAAGGATTATACATTGCAGTAATTATTAAGGATGATTTTTAATAATGTCACCTTAACAGAGGAAAGATACATTGTATATATCTTTTGCTTTTTAATATATAGAATTATAGAGCTGCTTCATTATCGAAACTTTTCTATTATGTCATTAGAATCGTGGTCAACTTTTTTGCTGTCAAATTAGTTATAAGTTTCCAAAAGAATTTCTTTACTCAGGCCGGTGATAAAATTTAAAGGCGGAAATTTCCACCAAGCGTCCAATAAAGTTTGTAAATAAAATAAACTTGGAAAATAGGCTTAATTTCTCCCTGTTATAACTATATGTATTTTGAAATTTTTTTTAAAGGATGAAAAGTTTTTGTCGTATTTTTGGGTGGATCCTAGCAGGGCACACTGCTTGGCAACAATTTTTTTGGCGCCAACAAATTTGGCGATAAAGTTTACAATATGGTAACCTTGCTAAATTTAGGGAATAGTAACCCTATTTGGATCGGATTTTTTGGGCAGCGGTCATTTTTTCCCTGATGGTCAACTTGAAGACATGTAAGGTTTTTCTAGAAAGCTAAAATTGAAGGAATGCGTGAATTTTTTTTTCCTTTTTTTAAATGAGACAACTACTGAAAGAATATTTGTTAGAGAGGAAGGAAGATGCGTTGATAAATTCAATTAGGACGATGTTTTTTCTCACTATTGCAGCTGAGAAGCAACGGTTTTTCTGTTTTCTTCTTGAAGCCATTATGGATACCACGTTTTCTTTTTTGAAGCTAGCCGAATGAGAATATTTTTTCTTTTGAAGGAAAGATGTAAGAAAGAAATGCTTGCTTTGTGAATGAGTGAACGATTGAAAATATTTCGGTAGGTATGAATGTCCGAAATATGAAAATAATTTGTTTTTGAGAAAAATGGAGATCGTTAATTCATCAGCCTAAGGCATTCATATTGGATTTCTTTTACCATTGTAGCGTTTTAGAAGCAATGCTTTTTCAGTTTTTCTTAAAGCTGTTTCAGAAACCACGTTTTTTTTCGTAAAAACACGATGGATGGATTTTTTTTCTAAATAAAAGGTAAGAAAGTAATGATTGTTTTTGTATGAATGTAGGATTGATAATCTTGTAATGGATGCTTGAAATTTGCATTTAGTATCTTACTTTTGATTTTATGTTTCCCTTGTTGACCGTTTTGGAAACTACGTTTTTCTTATGTTTTTCGTCTCTTGACGCCATTTTGAAAACCACGTTTTCCCTTCTTGTTTACGTCTCTGACGCCATTTCGAAAAACGCGGTTTCTTACTTGGCGCCATTTGGCAAAAAACTTTTGTCGCCAAATACAGCAGTGTGCTGTGCTAGGATTTTACCGTATTTTTAAATAAATATTGATCATTACTAAATCTGCATCAATTTTCATGGAGGAAAAAAATGTTTTTTAAAGCAGTTCAGAAGTGTTATGAACTTTCATCAAACCTTAACAATAAATGCAATAGGAAATAAAAAATATTTAAATTTATGTATTAAAAATAAAGTTACTTTCATATTATACTGCCAGCCAATTTACCCAAATAAAGATGTCGCCAATTCAAAAGGTGTCACCAAATACTCTTGTCATTATTATTATTTTCAAACATGCACAGGAATAGTTTAGCACTGTTGGCTCTTATTGCAGAATTTGGTGGTCTTTTGATTTAAAGACTATTGGTTGATAGCATAATATGTAAATACAGAAAAAAATTGACCTACTTCGCAGCACTGGACGAACAAAATATTGCCATACAGTTATAAAGGAAAGATATTTTTAACAACAAGATAGATTATTTGAATAAATATTAATAATAATGAATAAGAATAAATAAGTATGGTAAAAAATAATAAGTTCTTAGAATTTTCATTGCAAAATATCACATTAAAGATATTTTAAGGAAAATAAAAATCCAAGAGTGAAAAAAAGATCTTTGATCCACCCACAAAGACTTGATCCTAGATGAATAATTTGATTGGAAAGCCCACCATTGCCATCTGTAAAATAAGGCACATTAAATTGTGCTCCATCATTGCAATTGTAGTAAATGTATCTTATGGAATAATATCGCAAATGTTCGCATTAATAACACCTTTGAAAAGCAATCCTCAGTCTAATTTTTCTATAATTCAAATGCATTACTTATAGCATGTACTATTTCAGCTTTTATTTTCCAAGATAATTTAAATTTCTCTTGTTTTGCTTCACAAAAATATTTCTCATTTTAAACATTGTATATTGTAATTTTTTTTCATTTTATATTTGTTTATTATATAGACATAATATAAAGTCTATCTAATATAAAATAAAGTGTTTTCCCTCATTTTAGCATATACTTTTTTACTTTAGTCTAAACTAAAACTTTGTTTGGTTGATTGTTTATTAACGTCACACTATGACATGAGTGCTATTGAAAACCGTGGATGAATGTAAATTTGGACCATGATCAAACAAAGAAGACTACACCTGAGTTGATAACTTTACTCTCCTAACAACCACAACATATCATTGTGAAGACTTAGAACCTCAATAAATTTAATGTGCCTCAATCTCTTCGCACAATGTATTAGTAAAATCCTAGTTTGGAGGATTCCTTGTTGACAATTTTTAAAATGTTCCAAGATGGCTTCATTTTGAAATTGTTGCAACATGAAACAAGATAGAGTGTCATTTAAAAAACGGATTGAACTGTTGCTGAAGTAAGAAACAATATAACATAAATTAAAATTGGCAAAACAAAAAAAATCAATGAAAAGGATTTAAAAAAAAATAGAAAACAAATCACATTAAAATAAGGGCACACAAATTCTCTGTTTTATTACAGCTCCAAAGTTTTGATTAAAAAATAATTAAATGGAAAATGTATCCATTGTTACACCATCATAATATTTTTTGTAAAAAAAATTTCAGCATTTTTTCTTTTGAATGTTAATTCTGCCTTAGCATTAAGAAAATATGGAAATCTTTCTAATGAAAATTGTGTGAAGATTTTCTCCTTTCCAACAACAATATTGCTTCAAAAAACTATAAAATGGCAAATTTATTTGATTTTACAGATCTTATATAATCATAACAAATATTCTGAATTGTGTATTTAAGAAAATAATAATCTTTTTTTTGTTCTTTCCAGATTGATTATCATGAGTCGTATACCTCCGCCATCATCGTTACAAAAAAACGGAAAAAATAAACAAGTTTTTGAAAATGGAGGTTTTAGGAAACCTCTTGCACCAAATATACCAAAGATTGCACCCATTGCAAAAAAAACTGTACCTGCCTTACAAAAAACTGGTGTTAAAAGACCTGGAGAAAGTCAGGTAATTTTAATGTTTAACTTATAAAATGTTTATTTTATTTCTAGTTAAAAATGTAATATAATTGCAACCATATTGGCAATATTATATGAAACAAAGAAAATGTTTGACAATTCAGCACCTACAATACATGCAAAATTGGGGTTGCCAACTTGACAAGTTATCTTGAAAGTTGGCATTGTGATAATATGTTAAATACTTATATCTCATGCTAAATGTGTAACTTTAAAAATTATTTGCTTCAAAATTAGATTAATCTGGCATGTGTTAGCTTTTATTTTTTGCATAAATTTTAAGTGATATGCAAATAAAATGATACTTTTGTTAGGTTATTAATGATTAAACATTAATATGTATATGTTCTGCTGTTATTTAGGTGAATTATAACTTATTTGCAGATTAGAGCATCATAATACTGTTTAAATAATTATCATCTTTTTATTTACTCTATATTGTTTTAAAGTATGGAGGCTATTCAGTTGTACTTGTTGAGGATTTATAAAAATGTGAAATAATTTGCATACGATTTTGTTTCAGTTATGAAATTAATAGAACAAAATAATTAAGTATTCTCAAATTACAAAATTTTGTTATATGTCTTTATTGAATTTATCACAATTTGTGTTAAATAATTGATTGCTTATAATTTCAACCATTGTGCTTGTCTTGTTTTTCAGAAGTAAAGGTATTTTAAAGATTTTACACATTAAAACTTCAAATTAATTTGCTATATTATCATTGCATTAATTTATATGTTGATAAAATAATGATTATAATGTTATATTAATTTTGACAGATGGCTTTATCAGAAAAGAAGCAAAGGATTAATAACGGTATTTCTGCGAGAAGAAATGTTGAAAATTCAAATAATCTTGCCAAAGTTGCTGGCTTTTCTGAAAGAGCTAAGAGGGGTAAGAATTTTGTATTAATGTTAAGCTTTCTGGTACTTTAAAGTATACAAAAAAAAAAAAAAAATGTTTTTATGCAAAATAAAATATATATTATTTAGTGTTCAGATTATATTGTAAGAAAATAAAGTTTATGTTTATTAATTCTTTTAAAGTTTTATAATTACTTTTATTAACAAAGAAAGTAAATAAATACTTATCTTTTTATTCATAATAATTTATGATCCATCTGATCATGATTTAAAAAATACCTTAATGCGAAGACTGACAGAAGGTCAAACTGATGTGTTATAGGCAAGTAGTTTTTATATATCATTTATTATGTATATACAAATATATTTATCATATTGCGGTAAATTTCACTGCTCAATCCCTTTGATAGCTGGTTTATTATTGTGTTATTTTTATTGATCTTTTTTTTTAAATATTAAATCTGAATTTAAACAAGGGCAATAATTTTTTTAAGCTGTCTCTCTTGGAAATATTAAATTTTCTTTCTAAAAACCTCAGTAGGATACTTTGTCTACTTTTTGATCTCAAGTATTATTCTGTATGTCCTTTTTTGTTATTAATAATCAAAAAATATTATAATATTTTTCATACATGTTAGTTTTTTTTGTTGTTGTTGTTGCTATTTCTTCCATGAAAAATTGCTACTGCATAAATAAAAATAATTTTTATCCATACTTTATTTTTACTGTCAATGTTTCGCCTCATATTCTACTTTTCTTCCTTCTGAAGTTCAGTTCTGTATTTGTAGAAAATTTTCATTACGATTACCTGAATCATGCTTCACAGATTAACTTATCAGACTACAAATAAACAAAATTGTCTCTTTTAAAAGCTTTCAAGAAAAATCAATCTGGTTAATAATGTATTACATTAAAATTAAATACATTGTGATTGTATTTTATGAAGTGAGGTAAACTTAAAGGAATGACTTCTGATGTTTTCTTAGTTTTCTTGCATAAAGTAAATTTTGATTGTCCATTTTGAAACTGAGGGAACTGAAGTATTTTTTCGTGTTAAGGAATATTGGAAATAAAAACAATAAAATTCAACTAAATTAAGCTTATTATAGTGCATTTTATCTGCATAGATATATATGTATGCATGTATTTAATAAAAGTCAATGAAATAAAAACATTTACAAGAACTTAAGGAAATAAAATACAAAATTTTCAAGTGGCGGGACATGGGAGTATTCTGAGATCATGCTTGCTTGAACCAAACTAGTAAAGCCATCCCTAAATCCTCGAGCTTGGCCTTTTTCATCTTTTTTTTTTTTTGCTCTGGCTCTAACTTATGCCCTCCAAACATTTCCATAATTTGTTCTCTTTTTTTTAAATATTGTTGATAATGTAGGGTTAGCAATATCAAAATCTCTACATATTTTCATTTTTGTCTTTTGTTTTTGATCAACAAAAAAACTTCATCTTCATTTTAAGTGAATTAACAGGTTGCTTTCGACCTGTGCTCTTTGCCATTGCACTTGCAAAAAAAATTCTTCTTAAAATAGGAAGAAAAAAGTGTGAACTAAACTCACTTGATTTTTATTCATACTACAATGTATTCATCACTGAATTTCAAAGCCAACTGATGAGAAATGAGCAGTTATTGTTAGGTGTTTGTAGGGGTGGATGGTGAAAGTAGGTTAGATAAACAAAATTAGCTTGTGTCATAGGCTATTACATGGGTATTTCAAAGCCAAGTAGGCTCCTTTCTTTGAAACATGTGAAATCCCCTCTTTTTCATTTTACACTCCTCTTAAATCTCGCCTGTGCAGCTGGTGTTTTCTGCAGTTTGTTCATTCTCAGAAGGGAAATCTTTTCATGTTAAGTGATTTTCATTTCATGTAAGAGGAAAAAAAATGCATGAAAATTCATAATAGTTTGTCAGGACCATTGTATTATTTTGTATTAAAAGATATTTTATCTTAAGCATTTTTGCATAAAACATATTCCACTGTAGCTTGATTGGAAATATTTTACAATTAGTTTTGTAAATGTGTTTTGTAGCTGCTCTCCAACCAATTGCCGAAAGTGCTTTGATGAGAGGTAGTTTGCCAGTCATCAGTTTATCAAAATCTAAACCTAAGCGACCAGCTTGGGATCTAAAAGGTAGAATACAGGATATGGAAGAAAATTTTCAAAGTGCTCAGCAAGTAAATTCAACGTTAAATGAGCAGCTTACAACTTATAATCAGAGAATATTGGCACTAGAAGAAGCTAATTCTCTTCTGCACAAGGATGTTGAGATAAAGGCTTCTCAGTCGGAAGTAGCATCATCCCAAGCCAGTAATTTAGAAAAACAACTAAGGTAATGAAGTAGAAATATATGTTTTTAAATTTTCAACTCGGATATCATACAATAGTGTATATTTTTTTATATAGAACTTAAGTATTTTTATCCTCTCCTTTCATTTTTTTAATGTTGAATTAAAAAAAATCATTTGTGAATATTTTAAAAAGCAGGAAAAGAACTGAATATTGTTTCAAAATTGAAAGATGATTTAACCTGTTCATTAATCGTCTAGATATTTAAGTAAAAAAAAAGGTATGTTTTAAATTTTGTTAATTTACTTCAAGGACCAGTGTAATAGAAAATAAACTTTTGATCAAAACAATTGTAAATCCTGTTCAGTTAAAATTATAAAAATAAAATTTGCCAATGTAAATTTTTTCAATAGTTAACTAATAATATATTGGAATCAGGGAAAATTGTAGAGATTACACTGTAGCAAATGTGTAAAGTGTTTGGCATTAAAGATTAAACTCTAAAGGTGGTAAATTCACGTGACATCATGATCACATGATAATTTTAAACCATGTGTTTTTAGCCAATCAAGTTCAAAAACACATGCGACATCATAGTCATGATAAATGCAATTATCTATTTTCAGCAAATCAATTCATGCACTTTGTTGTTGCCAGATTACGCTTTTTACAGAAACTTTTTTTTTTAAAAATTAATATTTGTCACTTTATTTAAAAGTACATGTATAAAACAAGACTTTTTTTCCCTTTAGTTTTAAAATCTTTTTGCTGAAATTTCTTTTTATAACTCTTGAGCATCTTTACCCAATTATGCAATTTGAAATTTTACCTAAGTTTTACAAATAGAATAAAAAGTACAAGCTAGTTTATTGTCCGTTTTGAATTCAATGTAGAACACGTGTTTATATTATCATGTGACCGTCATGAATTTAGTCCATTGGGTTCAGTAAAATCTTTCTGTAGAGAACAGTTATTTTTGTAACAGAGACCACACACATCATTTGCAAAAATAATGGGCAAAGAACATGAATGGTTTTTCATAATTATAACATTCTTTCCTTTCCTGGTCGTGACTTAAGTTAAGTGGTCGCTAGAGGGTGCTTCTGTCACTTGGAACAGTCACAGTTATTATGACAAGAGCAGTTACAAATGTATTTTTAAAATGTATGACACAGTTGAAATTTTATTATGTTGTGTTTAATATGTATGTAAAAAGAAATATATCAATTTTCAGTTAAAAATTTTGTCATTTCATGCATGTAGTTCAATTGATTCAGAATTATATAAGCTCTATCAAGTTAAAATTTGGAAGGTATGCTAACAAAATTGGGGTAAAAGTATGAAAAAAAACTTAAATCACATATATTTATTTGAAGAATGGAATAAAAATTTCATCCAGTAGAAAATATTTATAAGTTTTGTGGCTTAATATTAGTATCTTTAATTATACACACTCTCTCGCATACATATATTGAATGGTTTATTCTGAATTTTTTACCAAATTGTGATATCCTGAATTTAAATATACATTTTAAAATAATGTAGAATTAAAAAAAATTCATAAAATTATTTTGCAGAGAAAAGACGGAAGAGTTTGAGAGAAAGATGAAAGAAAAAGATGATGAATTATCTACACTGAAAGCAAAAAATAAGGAGTTGGGTATTGAATTATCATCATTAAGGAACGATTATGAAAATTTGCAGAATACACATCAACAAGAAACTTCATCTTTAAAAAGCAGCATTACCAGTTTGATTTGTTCAAAGTCTGGTCTGCAAGCACAACTTGATGCAACACAAGTAAGTTGGAGATTTTTGGGGGACACTAATAGTCTCGATTATTTTTATAGCATTCGTAATATAAATTTTTTAAAAAAATTTACATGTTGAAGAATGTTTGTTAAAAAAGCAGAAAGGTTAAAAGTTATTTGTTGTGTTTATTTTTTATCATTTTTAAAAAATGATATGAATAAGTTTTTTTTGCAAAATTTCTAAATTGTTTTGAAATCATTTAAAATTTGGATTAAGATATTTAAAGTTGATTGATAAAGTTAAGAACTGATACAGAACATTTAATTTCTGTATCTTACTTTATCAAAACTATTGAGGATTCCTAACGGAATCAATATGTAATGTCTTATTTCTTTTAGTGATATATTTTTAGTTTGTCAAATATTTATGTTGCCAAATTATAACTTTCCACTCTACAGTAAAAGTTCTTAAGTGGATCATTCTAAGAACTGGGAGAAATTGATCAACAAATTAATGTGACATTATTGTACAGCTTTAGAAAATGTGCATAAAATAAAGTGTCTAATATTACTTAAAAGTAATATATCTGCTGCTTTTTACCAAGGGCTCAAGCATTCTCTTTGAAGAAGAATGGGCTCAAGATTGATTATTTTAAAATTAATTTATTTTTAATTTTGTTGTAAAGGTATTAAAAACCTTCATCTAACAAGTGATTTTGATTATACAAATGAAAAATGCTGTATTGAAATGAAATTAAAATATTTTACGTAAACCAAGTTAATTGCTACTTTTAAACGAAAAGATGTTCTTAAAATTCAGACCAATCATTCATATCAAAAGATTATCTTGGGATATTCAATAGGATGTTAAACTTACTTAGGCAAAAGATAATAGGAAAACCAAAAGGAAGAATTTATTCTTCAAGATTAAATTAATAGGTTTTAAGTAGAGAAGTTTGTATCTTCTACTATTTGATATACCTGGCATATACCCATACCTGAATCTGACATATAATGCACACTTTCAACGCAAAAAAATATCAAAATTTGCTGTGTACGTTATACGCCAGGTATAAAAAGGAGAGTTTTAAAAATAAAAAAAGATGAGAGTAGAAAGAAATTAGACTTCTATAGATATATCAAAATACTGTTTATTAAAAAAAAATATAGCATTCCTTAAGAACTTAGAACTAGAGCTGTAGATCTAGAAACACACTATTTTTTCAAATGTTTGGGATAATTCTTCGAATAAATTACTTCAAAACATAATAGCATTGTGCAAGTATATTTTAGGTTTTTTTTTTAAAAAATGGGCAGTGCGCGTTATATGGCGAATATACCTAAAAATTAAAAATTGCAGCTTGAAATTATGGGTGTGTGTTATACGGCAGTGCACATTATACGCCGCGTTTTACGGTACAGTTGACTCTTTCTAATTCAAACCTTTGAGAAATGAACCTCTTGCTAATTCAAAGTATATGCTCAGCCCCTAGAAAAACTCTTGATATTTTGAACTAAAACAATACGTTTTGGTGCACTCAATATTTCAAAGTAAAATCTGTTGCTGGCCAGACTACAACACACAATAATTCGAAGTTATCTTGTAAAATGCTCGATAATTTGAACACTTACTAGAGTCCTGTAGCAAACAGGTTGGAGCTCACATGTTTTGTGTTGCATTGTCTCTGCGTGTCTTCCCTGTAACATAGCCTCTTTGATGACCATCTGTCTGTTATCCCTTTGTGTTTCCCGGTTCCTCAGGCGAAGATTGTATTTTTTGCGTCGGACTGACATAACGATTTATGACTCATCTGTGTGATTTATAGAATGAGAAACCTAATAGGGCATTGGCTGGGTTGGACCTTGCCTTGGTAGAACCTATAATGTTGGGAGAGTATCGGAGGGAACCGGGTGCGAGAAACGATTTTATTTCCAGTGAGGAATGGAAGAGATTTGGTGGCGCGTAAAAGAGTCCTGTTCGAGAATTACTACATAAATGTATTCTTTTAATGTATAACATTTAACTTCTGTATATTATGTATTTTTTAAAAATATTTTAAAGTAATTTTATACATATGTGCAATTGTTGTTTTATTCCATAATTTAAAATTTAAATGTTTTAGAAAACAAAAAAAAAAAATGGGAGTTTTTTCTTACTCTTTTCATAATTCGAACTCTTGATAATTCGTAGTTCTTCATTGGTCCCTTCAACTTTGAATTAACAAGAGTCGACTGTATATGCAGGTCTTGGACAAAATAATAGGAATTTCCATTTTCTTTATTACAACCTCCTACGTGTTGTAAAATCTTTACCATCTAAAGAGGCACAATCATTGGAACTTGTATCATTAGAGTGTTCGTATCGAAAACAGATAACCTTATGGACATTTCAAAGACCACTTCATCAAGGTTTTTGACAACTTACATGAACTTGGTAAAAATCTCTTCTGCAAAACAGAACAATGAAAAAATGTTGATGTTCCGACCAGGGTAGAAGAGTATTGAAATTAACAGTTGCAATGCATTAGCTGAAAATGCAATACAATGGCTGTTGAAATATTCTTTGTTTAGTATGCTCAGATTTTTCTAATATTTTCTAAACAATTGAATTTTTTTGAGTATTACACTTAACATAAACTTAACATTTGTTTTTATTAGCTTCTTGTTGAAAGCTTACAAGAAGAAATTAAACAACTGACGAAAGTGAAAGTAGATAAAGAAAATGAAAATGAAAATCTTTTAAAGAATATTGCCAACTTAGAGTCCAAATTACTTTCTGAAGAGACTACAAGAAGAAAATTACATAATGTTATTCAAGAACTAAAAGTAAGTCAATGTTACTAAGTTATAAGAGTGAGAAATTTTTAGAAGTTTTAATACCTTAACTTGTTTTTGTTTAATTTTTACTTTTCTTTTTATACTTTAATTCTTATTTTACTTCTTCTATTTGTAATTACAGTCATACCTCTATTTAACAAAGTCACTAAATCCCCCCAAAATTTTTAAATAGGGATTCTTTTTCAATATACTTCGTATTCTTGGTTCCAGGAAAAAGTTTGTAAAAGAGAGATATTTGTGAAATAATGTTCGTAAAATGGAGGTACGACTGTATTAATTCAATATGGAAAATATAAATTTATGCCTATTTATTCCTGTAAAAATTAATCTTAATACATGTATGCATTAAGGCATTTCCAATCAAAATATTTTATTTATTTTTGTCTCGTGTTTCATTTTTATTTCTAATGAAAATTGAAAACAATGTATACTTTTAAAATTTTAGCAATTTTATATAAAAAAACCTTAACATGTATCCCTCCATTTTAAGTAATATATTCAAAATATTAAGTAATTTAACAAAAAAGATTAATTTTTGATAACTGTTTAATACAAAATCATGAACACAAAATTGCAGAAAGATTTTTATATTTTATTTTGTTAAAATTAATTTTTTTAAAAAAAATATCAGCTTTAGTTTTATGTTTACTGTAGGATATTTTTATTTCTAAATTTTGCATCCAGATATGATTTTTTAAAACTTTAATAATTTTATTTTATTTTTAGTTGTACCTCATATTTAACTTTATGGCTGTATAGTGACTGAATCTAATTTATTATCAGCATCAAAATAGGAGCATGTTGTGTGTATATATATATGTATTTAAACTTTTTTTTAAAAATCTCATTTGAGATCCTTTTATGTTTCCTAGGGAAATATTCGAGTCTTTTGCAGAATGAGACCAGCATTATCTGAAGAATTAAAAAATGGTATTCAGTTGGCTAGTATAACAACAGCAGACAACAAAATAATTGAAGTAAACCAAATGGGTGATGTTGGCATGAATGATGTAATTTCAAAATTTTTATTAATTTAATTTATGTGTATGTTTTTAAAATGATTTTTATCAGTCGAATTCTAAAACATAATGTATATTTGAATCTCATTTTTTGTATTGCAATAAATTTTGGATCACACACTCATTTCTCCCTTATATTTTTAATCTTTTTCTTTTTAAATTGTATTGTTGATACTTTCATAAAACTATGTAAATTTTAAATTAATTTAAATTTGTCCTTAACAAACAAAAAAAATTTACCCCCCTCCAAAAAAATGCTAATTTTCCTTTGAGAAGAGAATAATAAAATCTAATGATCTTACTAATGTTTGGAATTTTATGCATAATTATTTGTTCATATTGTAGAGCTTTTTAGTATTTAAAAGGACCAGAAAACATCTTTTTAGCTAGTCATTCATGTAACACTATTCTATTCGTACATTTGTTTTCGTTAAATTTAAACAATACCACACCAGAAATCTATTGTTAAATATGATTTCATTATGCCTGTCTGATACTTTATAGTCGAATGTTTTTTTGGAAATTTGGCTGGAAGTTTTAATTTCTATTTGAAAATGCCAATTTAAGCTAATTTTGGACCCTGGGCTCAGAAGATCTACAGGTCCTCTTGGCACTGGCGGATTGAAATTTATTACCAGAAAACCTGATTAAGTCCAGCTTATCTGGGCACCTGCCGCAAGCTCTCAATGGATAAACTGAAGCTGCTATTTAATTATCTTATGAAAATACAGTCGAATGTTTTTGGTGTGAAAATTACTTGAATAATGTTTTTGCATCTCTCTTTATGAACTTAACTAGAAAAATTACATATTTGTGTGCAGAATTAGGACTAATGCCTTCTTAACTGATAAATTCTTTCATTTGTTTCTTCAGTTATAAATTTTTCCATTATAAACTTTTTAAAACTTCACTTAATATTAAGTTTCTTTTACATATATTCATATTAGCTTATTTATCTTACTGCATAAAAATAATAATGTATTCTTATTCCCCCCCCCCCCATAGAGTGGCAAAGCTCAAAAGAAATATGAGTTTTCTTTTGATGCAGTTTTTCTACCATCTGCATCCCAACAAGAAATATTTGAAGAAATCTCCCAATTAGTTCAATCTGCTATTGATGGATATAATGTTTGTATTTTTGCTTATGGCCAAACTGGATCTGGTAAAACTTATACTATGGAAGGACCAGAAAATATTATTGACTTTACTTCATTGGACCATGAATCACACCTTGGTATGATCCCCAGATCTGTGCAAAAAATTTTCAAATGTATACGAGATTTAGAACCAAGAGGTTGGAAAGTAAGTTAAATCAATTTTCTATATTTAAAAAAAAACTTTTTTGTGTATTTTGTAAATTTTATAATGTTCACATATAAAAATGTATCATCACTTTATTATAAAAATTTCAATGCGAGATTAGTATGAAAAATTTGTTTATGCGTAAAGTAAGTACATAGTTTTTAATTTAAAGTGAAAAGTTTTTAATATTTAGTTATAAATATTTTAAGACTTTATAAAATCAATTGAATATATTTTATTCCATGCAAGATATTGTTATAGTTTTTAAAAAAATTTAATCTTGTTATGGGTTTATAGTAAAACTCTGTGATTAAAAATACTGTGTGTGGTTTTTAGTCATTGATAAAAGTAGTCTGATCTGCTATTTATTTTTTGTGTAAATCTTTCTAAAAATTACTTTACTTCTAAACAGTAATTATCTATATTTTTAGTATTTACATTTTTGAAAGTTCGTATAATAACAGTAATAAAACCTCAAGTCACAAGTAAAAAAATTTGAACAATAATAATAAATTAAAACTCCAAACATTTCACAAATTCATTACAGTTACATTAAATATTCAAAAATCAAGTTTTTATTATTCTTTTTAAGTAAAAGTACTTTAAAGAATGCTGCAAAATTTGATTTTACAATGACCATGAAATGCAGTGATAGTTTTCAAATTTATTCTAAAACTAAAAAAATGGTTGTGTGGATATGTTTAATTCATTTAATTATAAAACAATTGAGAGCTTATGGAGCTCTTAACTAAATTGTTAGCTTTAAATAATGTTTGCTTGAAACAAATTTCACATATTAATTGTAGTGTTTATTTTTTTATTAAAAAAAACTAAATATCAAATGAAGGGGTAATTGGAACAGTTTGTTACATTGTTTTTGTAAATAACATAACTGTTCATAAGTAAGCAATTTCTCATTATAGTGTGAAATACGTTTAACATGAAAACGCTTAAGACAAAATATCGGTTAACACGAAATAAAACAACAGTCCTGACAAACTACTGTGTGTTTCCAAGCATTTTTTCCCCTCAACACGAAAAGATTTCCCTTTTGTGAATTAACAAAATACGGAAACTGAGCCGACACTTAATGAAATGCTTGAGAAAATTTCTGTATTGGACTGTCCTGTATCACCAGAAGAATGTGTTGCAGTAGATAGGATAATGTATGTATAGCCCAATTATAGCAAACAAAGACATTCTAAAGTTTGTTCAAAGCTCAAAAAATATAATTGATGCAGATTCCAATGACAGAAATGAAATGAATAATGCAGCTCCTGTTCCTTCATCATCTTAAATGAGGAACACCATGAAAAGCACACACAGTTATTTAAACACATATTCCAATGGTGAAATGAATAGCAAAATGGACGACATTGAACAATTTGAGGCTAAAAAAGACAATGCACAGAAAAATATCAGATTTTCAAAAAACTTGAAAATTTTGTATTAAATTTGATGAAGTTCTTGTAAATGCTTTTTGTTGCAATCATTTTTATTATATACATGCATATATACATATCTATCTAAATAAAATGTATTCTCATAAACTTAATTTTGTTAAATATATATAAATATATTTGCAATATCCCTTAACACAAAACTCTTTTAACTTGAAAAAATATTTCAGTTGCATGTTGAACGATTTTCACTATATGTTTTCTAAGCACTTTAAGGTTGAGGAAGGAGCAACTATTATTTATTGAATGTTTTATGCATATATATATTAACTAAGGTCATGAACTCACGGCTCGTGATGTTGCCATCAAATTGTGGGTTCTAGTCCTGGTGTGTCTAAAGACCTGACATGTAGAGGAGCTGATGCATATTATATCTGCTTAAGTCCATACATAAGTATGGTGTAGATGTTTGGGGGAGTGGGAGCGATCTGAGATCTTGCTGACTTGATCAAGGTACAAAATTATGAGGTCTTCCACTAATGACCTTCATGTTGTTTGTTGTATGATGTTATGGAACAATCAATCAAAGTTACCTGTTTCAAAGATACATTTAGCAATCAATATACCACTTAAGAAACAATATTTATATATTTTTTAAAATTAAAATTCAGCTTATAATATTTAACAATCTCTACTCTTATCCAAACTATACTAATGTGATGGTCTGACATATATATTGTTTACTATCTTTTCATATAGCTACTTTTTATCTCTTATTTGGAATTAATTACAAAGCCCCAACCTGCTGTCCATCATTCACAAATCCATTGTTTCACTAACAAAACTACTGTGGCTGTAAAAAAAAAAAAAATGAAGTGTATGAAGAGTATTTGGGTGAGGGGGAGGCACCACATTGTGTAATAAATTTTGTTTTAATATGCCATTTAGCCTTTAAATTATTTGTATTCCTTTTTTTTATTAATATATAGTTATTTAAATGTATTTTTTACTATTGCAATATGGATTAATTCTAAAGTTGAAGTAACAATGTGAAAATTGCACCATCTAATATCTAATATCTCATAATTTACTAATTAAAAGTGATCATGAGAAAATTGTAGGTTTTATATTTTTGTTATAACCTATATCCTTTATCTATTAGTATCGTGTTGAAGCATTTTTCCTTGAAATTTACAATGAAAGAATACAAGATTTATTAAACTCTGATTCTGTAAGTGGAAATGCAAAATGTGATATCATTAAATCAGCTGGGAAAGGAAATGATTGTTTACTTTCAAATGTTACTACATCAACAGTTTCTTGTGCAGAAGAGGTATGTATTACATACATGTGCTGTTATTTTTTTAAATATTATTTTAATTACAAAAAATAATTATGAACTTATTTAATTATTATTAAATTTGTCATGACTAATTTCAGCATATTTTTAAATTTCCCTGAAAAGTTTTCAGCATTTTTGAATTTAAAGTTGTAAAAAAGAAAAAAAATGGGTTTATTCAAGAATCTGGGGGGAAAAGTTGTTTCTTAAATAGCTGAAAAAATGTACTTAAAATAGTTTCTTATAGAAATCTAAAAAATTATAAATAGAAATTTTAAAAAGAGTGTATTTTTTTAAACTTTTTGGAGTTATTAATTTTATTTTTAAGTAGTCCATTTGTGAGGATTAGTTTGAAGCCTAACAGAATAAATTAGACAATTTTATATGCTCTAGGAAGCTGAATACTGCTAATAAATAAATTAATAATCAAATAAATTATTTGATAAAGCTTATTCAAGTGTATTTTATGTCTTCATTCATTTTACAAATGTATACTTATATATATATATTTTTTTCTTCATGATTAAGCTTTTGCACAGTTATACTGCTAATTTGGTATTTTATGTGTAATGTATTTATTCCATTACAGGTCTATAATTTATTGAAAAAAGCACGAATAAATAGAGCTGTTGCTGCTACTAAATGTAATGAATACTCCTCTCGTTCTCATTATGTCTTTCAACTGAAAATTTATGGAGAGAATTCATTGACTGATGAGAAGTGCGAAGGTAATGCTTTCCAAAATAATTGTTTTAGAAAATTTAATATCTACTTTAAAATTTTAACATATTCAGAAATAAACTAAATAATTTTAAATATTTTTAAAAAGTCATAATTTTAAATTCAACTTAAACTTTAAAAAAAATTAATGTTGCTTCATGAATTTTTGTTATAACTTTTTTTGAAGATATTCAAATGGTTGTTAATTTATATATATGCAATGATTCTAGATTTCAATTATTTTGAGAGATATTTTCTTTAATTCATTTTGTTTCTGAACCCTCTGGGACATTGCATGATACTTACTTTTTTAAATTTATCTACTTAGCTGAAATACAATCCTAATTTGAATCAAATCTTGAATATTACTGGCTAGAAGTTTTTAATTTATTGATTTAGGATATAAAATTAGTTCAATTAAAACTATTTAAAGAACATCTTTTCTCTAAAAATAGCCTTACTCTTAATTTTCAATGAAGGTGAATATAAAATGTATGTTTATGTCAAATATAATTATTTTTAGTTAAAAAAATATCAGGCAAAATATATTATGTAAATGTAAACATTAAAATTTATATAACAGATATATAATTAAAATGACATATCTTTCACATTTAATTTTAAATGTTTTCTTCTGTGCAGGAATTTTAAATCTTGTTGATCTAGCAGGAAGTGAAAGGGTTAAAGACTCTGGCTCTGCTGGAGATCGGCTAACAGAAGCCAAAGCAATAAACAAATCTTTATCCAACCTTGGGAAAGTTATTATGTCACTCTCCAAAAAGGTAAAAGCTATTCATGTGGATTATTCAAATCAACGAATTTTCTTTATAAACTGAATTTGTGAATATGGAAATAAACTTTTAAAAAATTGCAAGTAAATAGAAAATAATCAGCTAAAGCACAGAGGGGGGGGGGCACCAAAAGAAACATTTCAAGCAATTTGAAAGCTAATTGTAGGACTTCTTAGTATCCTAGAACTAATTTTGCTTTATTTAGTGATGTGCTTGCCATGATAAATTCAGGATAATGAAAATAAGCATACTGCTTTTATTTGTTAAACTGATTCTTTTATATTTAAAAATTATTTTTCTAACTTTTAGAAGCGCATATTCTCTTTTGTCTATCTCAATATTTGTTCTGTAATATATTAGCTAGACAAAAGTTTTCTTAATATATCTTGTTTGAAGTGATAATCAATATGTGTGAGAAATATTACCTTTCCTTTTTAGTTTTTTCCCCAATAATAACCAAAGTTTAATTCTCATCAATTTAAAAATATATATGTTCATCAGTAAATTTAAAAGGAGACTTGAATTACACAATTTTCAGAACCTTGTTATTTTAATTATGGAATCAGAATATTAGTTAACCTGAATTTTTTTTTTATGATAGTTAGCATTGAAAAATTTGTGTTGTATGTATTTATAATAATAATAATTAAAAACCAACAACAGTTTTTAGAAGTTTATAATTACCATAAAATCTGGCATATAATGCACACTTTTAACATAAAAATAAGATCAAAATTTACGGGTGCGCATTATATGCTGGGTATAAAATCGATAGCTTTAAAAATAAAAAAAGATGAGCACAAAATAAAAAATTAAGATTCCTACATATATCAAAATAATGCTTATTTAAAAGAAATGTCATACCTTATGAACTTAAAGTTGCATTTCTAAAAGTATACTATTCTTTCAAAAGTCTGGGATAATACTTCAAATCAATGACTTCAAAATATAAGAGCACTGCACACTTATATTTCAGGTGTCTTCATTATACAGCCAATATACCTAAAAATTAAAAAAGTGGAGCGTGTTATTCGCCAAATTTTATGGTAATATAAAATTAGTTTGTAAATTTGTTCCCACTCACACACATACAGTTTTGGATTAATTAAAAAGTTTTAGTGACTAAAAATTTATCAGTAATTTAAAAATGGAACATTTGATGAAATACTTAAAATTCTGCATATAATACATAAAATTTTCACATTTCTTTGAACAATTGTTTGTGTTTACTTACTTAACAAAATTTTACTTTTACTAAACATTTGTTTAACCTTTTCAGGAAAATCATATTCCGTATAGAGATAGTAAACTCACTCATTTGTTGGCTAACTCATTGGGAGGTAACAGCAAGACATTAATGTTTGTTAATATAAGCCCAGACAATGAAAACTTGAGTGAAACAATAAATTCTTTGAGATTTGCCACAAAAGTAAGTTGTACAGATTCTTTTTTTTTTAGTTTTGATTAATATGTTAGGTTGATTTTGGGAAAATAGAATTTTTTTGCAAAATATCGAGATATGTACACTGCTGGCCACTGTAAATGCAACACCAAGAAAGACAAGAGATAGCACAACAAAATTTCTTTTGTAGATAACATGTTGACCAAGTATCAAATGATTAAATTTATAGACTTCTGTGAAGTGTGGTTCCTGCCAGAATCAGCAGCCGCCATTGTTGGAGATCACCGCTGCCACACGCCTCAGCATTGATTCAGATACTTTGGATGTGTTCTTGGGGTACAGCAGACCAAGCAGCTTCCACACGTTGGCAAAGTTGATCTGGTGTGGTAGCTGGGGGTGTAATCTGGGTCAATCGTTGAGCAACCATGGACCTACGAAAGATCCAGAGAGCGAGCCGACCAGGGAAGCAATTCAATCTGGTGATTGACGAAGAACCTTTGGACAATGCGTGCCACGTGTGGTCGTGTATTATCCTGTTGAAATATGGCTGTGGCCAAGCCCTGAAGGTAAGGAAGGACAACTGGCTCCAAAACCTCGGAGATGTAGCGCTGGCTGTTTAAGGTACCGGCAATGCGTACTAGAGGAGTGCGAGAGTGATATCCAATACCGCCCCATACCATAATACCCGGTGCAGGACCAGTGTGGCGGTGCATAACGTAGCTGTTTAGCATCCTCTCTCCACGATGTCTCCAGACTCGAATCTGACTATTGTGGTGTTGCAGACAGATGCGTGACTCGTCAGTAAAGACAACTTCATTCCATTCTGCCACCCACATCCTTCTTTCATTGCACCATTGGCGGCGGAGACGTCTGTGGTTCTGCGTCAAGGGTAGACCAAGCAATGGACGTCTTGTGGACAGAACACTGCTGTAAATGGCATTGAATGGTATGCACAGACACTGATGCGTTACAGACTCAATGTGCTGTGCTATGGTTCGTGATGTGACAGAGCGATCCGTCACTGCCATGCACACAATTTGCCTGTCCTCACGTGAAGTGGTGCACTGAGGTGGATGCGATCGACCCCGTTGGTCTGTCGTACCCTCCTGCATCCAACGGTCACATATCTGCATTAAAGTAGTTTGGTTTCGTCCAACGCGACTACCGATTTTCCTGAAAGATAATCCACAATCTCGGCAGGCCACTATCCTTCCTCTGTCAAACTCGGATACTTGATCAAAAGCTGATCGCTGTTTTCTACGAGACATAACTGATCGTTTTTTGAAAAAACCACAAGAAAAACACAATTGCCGAACTTGAAATCGTCGAAATCTCCAAGCCTTAAATAGCACTTTGAGGTGGCGCCACAGGCATGCGTGAGTGTGTCTGCGCTGAAATTCTAATCATTTGCATATCTCACCTCCGCTAATGCATGTTGTAAATTTCATGTTATTTGTGTGCTTCCTTCAGGGTGTTGCATTTACGGTGGCCAGCAGTGTATATTAATATTGCCATGTAAATAAATTCTCATTGAATCTCGATAATGTCAAAAACTGTAATGTTGGAATAGTTTCATTGTATTTTTTCTCAATTTAATTACCTATTGTTTGTTTTAATATTGCATGAGAGCTGAGCATTAAAAGATCCCACAACTTTGAATTCAAATAAGAAATGATGAAGATTTATATATAAATATGTACTGTCTACACTACATTATAGAATGTGAAAATGTGCAGTATAAATTTAAATGTAATGTGTACTTTTAGTAGCTGAGCATGGATTGTGAGCTCTTAACTGTAATTATCAAACAGACAATTTTCAAGTCAAGTCATGAATTCTAAATTCCATTCATTCCGTTAATCCATTAAAGACTCACTGTAGAGTTAAATGAAACTTGTTGCATGTTAATTAAAATTTTATTTTTAAAGTTCTCATAAAATATGGTGTAGTAAAAGTAGCTAAATTACCGAATAGCTTGTTTTGTGTTTGTTCCTTGATCATAGATCAAGTGGTCACAGTAGCCTAGTGGTTAAGACCACAAACTCTTGGCTGTCGTGTCACGAGCTGAAGCACAGTGCTGCTGAAGGCCTGCTGTGTAGAGTTTTCCCTGTGGCCACAGTGTCTAGGCATCGGATCATGGCTAGCGTGTCATGAGTTCGATCCTAGTACCACTAAAGATCCGCTGTGTAGGGGAATGATGCACGTTAAATCTCTTGAGGCTTAAATGTCCTCTCATTACTGTGGTGTGGCAGAAGTTAGTGCTTGCTTAGGTGTTGTCCTTGTCACTTGATCATGGTTCAAAATTATGAGGTCCGTCGTCAACAGTCCTCGTACAGCTTTTTTGTATGACGTTAATGTAACTCTCACTCACTCACTTGACAATAGTTCAAATTTTTTAACCAGTAATTGACTATATAAAACTTTAAATTTAAAACCTTTTCACCTAATTTTTTTAAATATGGATATTTTTTAAATTTGCATTATCTCTATAATTAATATATTTTTTTTTAAAGTTGTAAAATACACACTGGAAGTGAAAGAAAAAATATTTTTCTAATACATTATTTTAATAATTGATTTATATTTTTAGGTTAATCAATGCAATATTGGAACTGCCCAGAAGAGAGTTAAATAAAACGTATCAATTATATGCATGTTTAATAAAATAAAAATGCAACAGTATATTTTTTGATCTATTTTATTTTTTTTGACGTCTAACTGCAGGTGTGTGTAAATATTAATTTTGCTTAAGTGTACTTTTGTTCTTTATACATTATTGTTTTAGTCTATGTGCATTTATTGTAACATCTAGTTTACTAATTTCATTGTATATAATTTTAAATAAAATAAAAACTCATTAGTTGACTGTATGTTAATTTCACACTGTTTTGAAACTTAATGAGCATGTGAAAATGAATTAAAAATACTGTTATTTATTTCATTATTATTACCTTGTAGTATAATTTCATGTATCAGTAATCATTTCAAATAATAAAAATTGATTTTTAGTACAAGTAAAAATCATATACCTTTCTAATTTTTGGTTTGATTTTCTGTGTCTTCATTGAAATCATCATTCTTGTGAACATTTACGGGAATCATATATTCATAAAATGTTTAAATTAAAACTCAATCGTATCCAAACTAAAATTTTTTTTTAAAGAATTGTACAAGGTGTACTAATTGCCTATTTAGATTTTTTGCTTATTTTATTTTGGTAAGTATTTAATTTATATGTTTATTAATCTTTCAAGCATATTTGACAAGAATTTTCACTTTTCCACAAACTTAACATCTAGTTAAAATCCTGAATTTGGTTTTGAATACTGATGCAGTAAGATCTTTGAGAAATAAATGCACTACTCTCTTGTTGTTTTATAGCTATCATGTTTTTTATAATGTATAGTATATGACAGAGGAGGGGAACCTTTTTACCTTTAGAGGCCACATGTAAATTTAGTAATATAGGAGAACGCATAGGTTGTGATGTACCTATAAATGCGACTTTTGTAAAATTATTATAGTTTTTTAACACTTTGGTGTATAAAAATATTTTAAAAAGAATTAAACCCTTATTTATTTATTGCTTGACATAAAAAGTTACGATATAAAATATTTTTGTATTCCAATAAAAATAAAAACTTGTTATGATATCGATTATTAGTTCATTATAAAATTATTTATAACGATTATGAATGTTTGATGCTCAACAAATCACAAAGTGTTTTTAAGTACATAACTGTTGTATCTCAATCAACAGAAACTTATAATAATATTCATTAATATTCAAATGCCATTCATGCTAAAAAAAAATCATTTGTTTTAATGTACATGCAGTCAGTCACAACAAGAATAGCAAAGGAATTTTTTTTTTATTTTATAGAAATCATATAACATGTCTGGTAGTGTTGCACAAGTGGCATTCTGACATTTGAAATGTACAATTGGCTATTCCCACAATTAGTCATTGAAACATACATACATTCATGCCATTCTTTATTTAATTCTATTGATTTGTGCAAATGGTTGTAATCTATATTATTATATATAAATTATCACAAGCACTGGCTTTCATGAAGGCCTCACAAGAAACTCATGGGCTCCCCACCTTTGGTATATGGTGCAGACAAAGTACACTCTGTTAAAAGTCTCATTTGAAGCACTAATTTTAGCCCAAGTTAAAATTGATTATAAAATAGCATCTAGTTAAAATTTTGAACCAATTTTTTGAATGTATAAAAAGTTATTAATAGTATTTTACCTAAAAATTTAAAAAGATCTTGTTTTCCAGAAACAAGTAATTTCAATATTTGATTTGAAATATCTACCGTATTTACTCACGTGAATTTAAGCTGCACCCCCAATTCTCTGCATATTTTTGAGAACCAATTAAAAAAAATGAGTAAAAGGTTAATCAATATATATTTCAGAAATTTAAAAAGAAATTTTTTTTAGGAAATAATATGATGTTAATAATTAATTTATTTTACCATTTTGTATTCTAAAAATTTTCAAACACTTACGTGAATTTAGAATTACTCTGTCAGTGTCATGTTTCGAAAATTATGATTCTGTTTATGTTATCGTCATACATTTGTGTTGAATTTTCTGTGGACGTAGCTATATCTCCGTTTTTTCTGTGTATAAAATTGCCTTCCCTTTTCATATTTGCATCACAGTGAACTTGTCCTGAAGCTTTTCTGATATATTTGATGTTTAGGTGATTAAAAGAAAGCGGAAACAAAAAAATTTCCTAAATATGACCAGACGATGTTTAGGATAGACTGAATACTGGAGAAAAATTGTGGAATGGAATAAGTGATAGGTGCAACTGGCCAGTGTCATTTTTCCTTTTGAAAGGAATGGAAATTCAATTCCCCCCATCCAGCAAATGTGTTGCCTTCGATTCTAATCCACACCAGATTTTCAGTAGCATTAACAATTGAAAAATAATACAGCTTAGATTTGAGTAAATATGGTATTCATATGTCTAAAGTAATGCTTTAGGAATTGTTGATATACTCTTTAAAATATGTTTGCAAAAAAACACACTTGAAAATTGTTTCATAATGATGAAGAAATTTCAAGTACTCAGGAAATCTGAATAGGTTAATTGGTTAATTTTATTAGTATAAGGGTAAAATCTGCATCACAAAAACCTTACTAATTTACACAAATATACACTTGTATTTTATGTTGGAAAGATGTCAAAGGATCAACAGAGAAAGAGTGTCTTAACATCCCAAGAAAGCAGCCATATTTACCCGACAATAATCGCCATAACCAGAAGAATAGAGTATTCAATGTGTCATAAACTTTTATCTACAAGAAAGAGAACTTAACTGAAGTTTTAGGTAAATTTTTATTGAAATTAACATTGCATTTAAACTATATTGAACTGCTGGTAAAATGACCTAAATGTTTTGAAACATTCTAAAATAATTGGATAACACAATGCTTGATCCTTATTGCATATATTTGTTTACTGCTGAAATTCAGATAATTGCCTATGCCTTCCAGTGACCAAATATTAAAGCTCTAGATTTATAAATATAAATTTTGTGAAAATAAGCTATTGTATAAAATTTATAACTTATGCTTATTTTCTTATATGAGAATAATTATACAATTAAGAAATCAAATTTCTAAAAATTCTGTTTACAATAACTAAAAAAAAACTCAATAAATACCCATTTCTTAAGTTTGAGCGATATATATTATAGCTCTTGAGCAGTTACGCTTTTATATAAAAATCTTCAAAATATTGACATATCAAAATCTAGGTTTTACTGATTTGCAATAATTAAAATTTGAATTCAATAGAAAGTAGGGATAAGGATCAGAAGAATAATCTGTTGTTCTGAACCTATGCTTCTAAAAGTGCAAGAATACCAGAGTCTGTCATAAATTCATTCTTAGCTGTTCCCAACCACTTTCCCTTGCTTCCTAGAGAAGACGACTTGAGAGGCAAGTAATTTGGATTATTTTTCTATTTCGAACTGTTTTACTTAATTGTGAAAAGGTAACTTTTCCACTTGGATTTGCCTCAGTGAAGGTAAAAAAAACTTAATAGACAAGTCTTTTTCCACAACTCCAATTGATTTCTCACTCTGTGAAATTCAAAAAGCTCAACAAATTATTTCTCAAATACTTTTAATTTGCATATGCACTAATTCTATTTTTCTTCGAAATAATTTGCTTCACTGCTATTTTTTAAAAATAATTTATTCCTTTACTCTGGAACTTAGAAAAGCAAAACTGTTTTTGATGAAAAATATAAGCATAATAACTATCGATGTTTATTAAATAACACAACACTATTTTTCCTATATTGTGATATTCCAAGATAACTCTTGGTGATAACACAATGCTGGTAAATTTTTAAAGCAATGGACTAAATTCATGATGGTCGCATGATAATATAAACACGTGTTCTACATTGAATTCAAAACGGACAATAAACTAGCTCATATTTTTTATTCTATTTATAAAACTTAGGTAAAATTTCAAATTGCATGATTGGGTAAAGATGCTCAAGAGTTATAAAAAGAAATTTCTGCAAAAAAGATTTTAAAATTAAAGGGAAAAAAGTCTTGTTTTATACATGTACTTTTAAATTAAGTGACAAATATTAATTTAAAAAAAAAAATGTTTCTGTAAAAAGCATAATTTGGCAACAACGAAGTGCATGAACTGATTTGCTGAAAATAGATAATTGCATTTATCGTGACTATGACGTCACATGTGTTTTTGAACTTGATTGGCTAAAAACACATGATTTAAAATTATGTGATTATGACATCACATGAATTTAATCCATTGCTTTTGAATATATTAATGCAAGTTTCTTTAAAACACCATTATGGAAGTTAAGCATGTTTTATCAATTGAATCATTAGGGCTTAAAATATATGGAAACTTTAAAAAATAAGTCCATTTTATAACTGATTTATGTATCCAAATGAAATCAAAACTGGTTTATTTCTTTTATTTTTGAAATTATGAGCTAATTTTAAAATCTCACTGAGTTAGGTTTTTTAGAATATGAGAGTATTAATGTTTAAATACTTGGTTTTTCTATGCACTTATTATTCTCCGAAAGAATACTTTTGATTATCAACATTGGTTTTAGGGCTTAATATAAAAGTAACCAACCAATGTATGTTCTATAATGGGGCTGATGCACACACACCTTAAGTTTTTCAAGATTCAAAATCCCAACATTCGAATGGTGTGAAAGTTGAGAGGTATTAGCTCAGACATTCTCATAATCTGACAGCAGCTCAGAATTACACACACAAGGCCAGTTGCCCTCTTACTATTTTTGAGTGAAATGGTAATAAGCTGTTGATCAGCTACAATAGATTTGTTCATATTGATGCAATATTTGTCAATATCATGAATTTGAGTCTGATGAAATCTAATATAATTTTTTAAAGAATTCCAAATAAAATTAAAATATGAATTTATATATATTAAATGTACTTCTATAATAGTTTCTTTTTATTAAAAATATCAAAAGAGAGAAAAAATTATACAAGTTCATGCAGAAAAAATTTGGTGTTTATTGATAATAAATATATTTTTGGGAGTTTAATAAGGGAAATGGAACATATCTTTATATACATTGTATATTAAAGAATCAGAACAGGACTTTTTGTTACTTCAATAAAAATATTGCATTTTCTAATGTTTTAAGTTTTGTGTAAAGAATTCTAAATTTCATATTTTACACTACTATTCATTTTAAATAAAAAGATACTAATAAATAGATACTTCCAGACACTTAAACATCTAGTTTGCTCGATATACTTATATTAAAATATTACTTTATTTTCTTGTTTTAGCTGATAAAAAATACTGCTCTACTTGATATAAATTTAGTTTGAAACTATGATTCTTTTAAAATATTCAGCTGATAATTTTTCAGCTATGTAGAGTAATCAAATGTGTACATATATAATAGAGTTAAATTCCTTTGAATATGTTAAAGATTTTGTAGATGGAATTTAACCTGTCCCTTAATTTACATATGTTCTTTAAAGAATAATTCATCTAAAAACAAAATTCCCACCCCTACTAGAAAGTGATTATCAATACAATAAAACTTGCGTCATTTGTGTTACGAAAACAGATTTTAAAGTGGGGGAAATCCTCCAGGATTAATCAAAAGCAATATTAAGAATATTTGCTGATTCAGTTTCAAAAATTTATTTTATTCTTATTTCAAATAAGATAATTTGTTTGATAAAAATGAAAAAATAAATATCAAAGCAATAATGATAAAACGAAACAAGTATTTTAAGAAAACAGTGGTTTAAGTGAATTTTTCAAATAAAACAAGTTCTAAATTTGATGTTTGGTAAGAAAATGGTTTGTTATACTATGAACTGATATATAAGTATTGATTAACATTTAAATTAATTAATATATAAACTATTTTTAAGAATAATTAAAAAGAATACTAATTATATATGACATGACTTAGAAATTAACCTTTTAACAGTCGCATAATTTTGAAGAAAATGGTCATAAAGGTTCCTATTTTTTTTTATTCAAGAAAATTATATAAAACTAAGTGTATGTTCAATATATGTGTTTATTTTTAACTCATCTGAATTTTTAGCTTGAAATAACAAAATTAATTTAAGAAAAGCCAACATTTAGGATTATAACTGAATGTTGGTTTTCCAGCAAAGAGAAAAAAACCTATGTTTTAAACATTAAGTGATAATTTTATAATACTTATGCAATGCAAAAACACGTTACTAATTTTTTTGTAAGATAAATTTCAAAGCATGAGATAAAAAGGCCAATATAACAGGTAACAGTACAGATCCTTCATCACTGCTCTCAGGTTCACTATATATATAACCAAGCTTTCAAAACAATCAGTTATTTCAGAATCACTCTTGGATCTCTTTATACTTAGTAGAATCCACCTCACTTCCAAACTGACTCCATAATGTATACAATATTATAAATATATTTTATCACAGAATGCACAAACCACATGTATTCTGAGCTAAGGTTACAAAAACATATTGCTAATACGATTGATTGCGCTAACAAATAATTTAAAATAAAATAACTATCTCTAAACATGTTACTAATAATCTGGTACTGTAATTCTGGTGAGAAATAAACATGATTCCAAGCATAAGAAATACATAGTTTTAATCTTTTTAGCTTGGTACTTTTGAGCACTCCACCCTGAAAATATCAGGGATGCGAGAAATAGAGGGGGAAATTTCACCCCGTGATTTTGACGAGAGCAAGAAGAAAGGGGTTAAATCATTTGACAAATAACTGATCTGAATCACTTGAAAAATATCAGGTGGTATATAATTTATGCACATTTCAAAATCATACACTTAAACACATTTAAAATGTCTTTATTATCTATATACAAAGCAGTAGTTTTAAATTCTTCAGGCTTTAAGCTTTTCTTTTAAGCTTTAAACAAACAATTCACAGTTAATAAGTATTCGTTACATTATTGCTATTTTATTCACAGCTGAATAATATGTATTTAAATTTTTTTCTTTAAAATAAATATTTTTAAAAGTCTGACTTATTTTAAGGGCAAGGAACCTTTTTAAGTTGAAACAAAATTATTTTTTACTTAGTAAGAGTGAACTAAAAAAAAATTATATTTTGTAAATGTTAAATTTTAACATTAATACTAATCTTAAGTTTCAACTTTAGAGACAATGAGATGCCTATCAAACAAGAAAAAACTCATTTAGATATGCTGTTGGAATGTCATGAGCTTAAGTTTTTCTATAGATGCGAGAAGCAAACTTGAAAAAATTTGTCAGAATAAAACAAGAGATATGTTTTTCCTGTTCGAAATGCTACAGGTTCCCTACCCTGACTCATATATATAATTCTAACACAAATATAATTTAGAATAAATCAACTATTTAATACATAATTATTGCTATAATAAGTACTGGCCAAAAATTAGATAAAATACTTTTTATGTAAATTTCCTTTCATGCTTCAAACTGAAAAAATTATGTTTTTTTTTTAATGAATGAGTAATTACAGATTTTATACATGAGTGAAAACCGTAGCACATGAATTAATGTACACATGTCTCTAATCCTCTTCTTCCATCATTTTTTGAATAAGTTTTTTCCTCTCTTCTGCTTGTCGAAGTTTCATAAGGACCAAACTTTCATAATCTCTTGATGTTAAAGCACTGTCTTTACTAGGTTCAGGAGCTGGGCCTTTCACACTGTGCGGGCTTGTAAAGCGGGAATTGCTGGGGTAATCAGGTTGTCCACAAATATATGATAGTGTCAAAGGATTTTTAGGATTACCTTTCTCTGTCTCAAATGCTTGTTGCTAGGAAATAGAAATAAATATCTAGTTAAAAAAAGTCATCAGAAAATTTACAAAATCAAAATATGTTGGATTTTAGTGTTGAAGAAACTAATTTGTTTCATACAAGAATATAAACATTGATATATATAATACACTCTTTTAAATGGCTTCTTGATTGAGCAAAATAATAACAGCACCCATCATAATATGGTTATTTTCAATCTTTAATATTTTTATGAAATATTAAAGATTGAATTCTAGAACTTTTTTAGAATTCTACTGGCGGTAAAGATGTTTTTTTTTATGTAAATGTTCTAGAACAGTATAGCTTATATAATTATTTTTATCCAGTTTTAATTTCAATTGAAAAAAATTAATTTCCTAATTTAGTAGAAAATGAAAATAAAAAATTGTAAAGAAGGATAAAAAATGTATACTCATAGCCATTATATGACAGCAAACATGTTCAAGATTAAAGAGAAGTTGATCAAGCAAAATAAGTATGGCTCATTAAGAGACCTTTTACAGTACTTTATTAGAATTTAGTTCAATCAGTCACTTAAAGATCCAATTAAAGGCCATGGCCAACTAAGATTGTCCACTATGCTTTGTTTGTATTTAAAATTCAAAATGGCAACACAGTTGTCATAATTTTTTTTTTGCCGTATTATAAAAACAAAGATAATAAATAGGGTACAGAAATATTTTAGAAAGCAGCTTTTGGATTTCCTCAAGAATTTATATTATCATTTTGTACGTTAGGAATGCTATTTATTTATCAATTATACTTATTCCCCCCCCCCCATCATGACCTTGTATTTGGTTAGAAACAGCTAAAATAAAATGCTTTACCTGATAGTGTCATGCATTCCATAATGACTGTTTATTTAAATGTTTCAAAAATTTTGTCCTGCAAAACATGCAAAAGTAATAAAATTTTTCTTGAAAGCAAATATTTTGATTTCCACAACCAAATTTAACATGAAATGGATCAACAAATTACTAGCCAAAATATTTTTTCCTCTCACCTATTTCATATTCATCATTTTTAATGAATATGTAATTATTATTCAAATTACTAATCAGTGCAAAAAAAGATAATTTTGGAATAAAAAGACCCATTAAAGCATTGTAATGAGAATTCAGAAACACTATTCAGAAGTTAAAGATGAATGGTTCCATGCAGTAATAAACTCCAAAACTTTAAAATATACCTCTTTTTTTTTTTAATGAATAACTAGTTTACACTTACTGTAGGTAAACAAAATCCAACCAAACCTTTATGCTTGATCTTTCTTGGTCTACTAAGAAACTGTAAAAACGCACCATAAAATAAAAACCATGGTCCATCCAATTGTGAAAAGTGTTAGGTCATTGAAAAAGTTTTGCATACAAAGCTGACAGAAAACACTTAAGACAATGCCCAATTTATAATCTAAATAGAAATAAAAGAAGTTATTTCATATTGAATGTTCATAAGAGAATATTAATCAGCCACAAAGAGTATAATTTCAATGCTATAAGTGGAAGCACACTACTTTAATATATTCACACATATACTCAATATACTGTGTGTGAAAACTGAACTAGCTCAATGAAACTGTGAAACAGAATAAGAGAAAAATGCATTGAAACATTTTAAATTGGGAGAGGAGGAACACAGGTTGGAATGTTTTACAAATTCTCTGTTTGTTTTTTTGAAAATCAAAACTGATATTTTTCCTTTACACTCTAAAGGTCATTATTTGTTTTCTTAACATGCATTAGAGAATTTATAATTTTACATTATTTGAAATCCAATTCTACTTTAATAAATACATAAGAAAGCAAAATTTATTTTTATAAAAATTTAATGGTACTTCAGTGGTGAAAAGAATGTGCGATTAAGCAATACTATTAAAAGATATTTTGAAGGCATACATCTTCTTTTTGATTGTTGGAGAAAAAATAAAGGTAACAAAAAATCAAAATACCTAAAAATGTTTAATTTTTTTGTTTTAAGCTGTAAAAAGCACTTATTTTAATAAGAGAATAAATATGAAAATTAAAAACAATGTAACATTACATTTAAGATGAAAGTTAATTTTAAAGACTTTGCATTGCATTAAATTTTATTAAAATTTTGTTGATTCCATTTAAATTACAAACACACACATCCCCCAATACTCTTTTTTCCCTCTAATTGAATATTTTTATTAATTCACTGTACCGCAAACAAAAAGGAAATATTAAGACATGGATAAACTACATTACGAACCACTTGAATTTACTCCAGAAAATGCATACAAACACATTTTGAAAAATTCTTATTTTTAAAATATTTTATTACAACAGAACAAGGGTTTTTTTTTTAACTCCCTCCCTTCATATACCCTTTTGGAAATAAAGTCAAAGCAATTGATCTTTCATATAAGTAAATAGAAACAATTATAAAGAAAATCTCCAAGTTATAATAAAATAATGCATTACAAATGTCCTATCATATACTAGCATTTCTTTTCAGAATATGAAATAATTGTACACAAATACATAAGTAACTTAAGTATATAAGAAACTTAAAGTAAAATTTTATTTCTTAAGGGCATGTTAATAAAAAAACTGTTTGTCTTGAATAAGAATATTAAACTTAGATGTATTTTTCTGGATGATAAATACAATAAATTCTATTGTTATTTACCGCATACTATTATAATACATGAAAATGGAAAATCTAAATAATTGCCACATAATTTTAATCAGTTATTTTTTTTTATTGCCTAAGCTCAAAAAATTCTCTTTTAAGATCTCCCAAAATATTTCCTTACAGAAGATTATAAAAGCAGGTAATTAGGATGGGTATTTTAAAAATCAAATGAATATATTAGGTATTTTTATTTGCATAGAAAGGTGGAGTTATATCCATGCATCAAAACTTTTTATGTAACCAAGCTACACAAAATGCTCATGGATGGTGGATTTTGATATTTTAATATTATTTTCTATCAGTGTTTTAACCTGATTTTCATCTGAGATGGAGAGCCCTGAACATTCTTGATCTTCAGGGTTGAAATCACCAGCTTTAAACCTAGCAAACTACTTCTGCACAGTTCTTTCAGCTACAGCACCTTCGCCATTAACAGTGCATATCTTGTTTGTCGCTTGTGTGGCATTTTTGCCTTTCCAGTAAAAGAGCATTCAGTGCCTAAAATGAACATTTTTTTGTTTCTGTATTCAAGGCATATAAAACTGACAACAATTAACACATCATAACCAAACTTTCCTACCTAACACATGCCTGAAGTACTGATTTTTAGAATGTGTATGCATGTTATTTTTGATGTATTCAGACAAGTCCTTATGCCATCCACCAAAAATTGGCAAGAACTTTTTAGACAACTGGACTATAATGGGCTTCAATAAAATTGACAAGTTGGCCAAGCCAAAGTTTGTCTCTATTTTTATCACCATTATATTTTTACATTTTATTAAAGGTATAATAGATATAATTTTTAATAAGTTCTTAACTTACTTTCAAAATAAATAGTACCATAGTCTTACATTTTAACATTTTTTTTAATTAAATGTGTATAATAACCAAAGTATACCATTTTTGAAAACATAACTGGTAGAAATAATAATGTATATGTATTGTTGTGTTATTACTGTACCTGTACATGTAAATGCTAGTAATTATACATAATGGGTTTGGAGTACCTAGAGCAATGATGATAGGTCAAAGGGTACACAAGTAAAAAAAGTTCAGGAATATAATTTTAGATAAAACATTTATATCTCTATTTTTCACATGTATAGCAAACACACAAATAAAAAAAATTAGAAAACACAGATTAATTTTTAAAAAAATAAAAATAAATATTTTTTGGAATTTTGGGACAGGTGATATTCTAAGAATTTTAAACTGAAACAATGTTGAAGCTGCAGCCAACGACACAGTAATAAGATAAATTTTTCAGAAAGAAATCCAAAGGTCATCCCAAGTCTCTTCAAATTTAGTTTGATTTTTAACAGTGCATTTTGAAGCTGTATAAGGGCTATTAGCAACAGGCTTTGTAATTTTAAAACCTGGGTCAAGTGACGAGGATGTGACCAGCTATCTTCAAACTACCAGACCACATCAATGAGTACTTCGAGCCTTGCCAGATTTAATCTACATCAGCCCCTCTATAGAAGTCTCAATACCATTCCACAACTTCGGCCACGAGTTTGCGACTTGGCTATCACTACCATCCAAAAACTTTGACAAATCAACTAAATTTATATATACAGAAGAGAACAATTTGATTTTCACCTTGTCACGCAGAAATATATAAAAGCACCAATAAGTATATTAAAAATACATACTTCATGACAAATTGCACTGCAGAATTAAGAGTTTATACAACATGGCTTTGGGTAATATTTAGAAGTTATTGATGAATACATTGATTTCTAGTTTGATGAATACCATTTTATTTTATTATAATTTGGGTATTTTTTTAAATTGGATAAATGATTAATAAATAAAATAACAGGAAAATATTTAAAAAACAAACTTACAAAAGTAGAAAAACATCCATGAATCTTTATTTTTAATTTTAAGGGGACACAATTCGATTTTTTGACAAAAATCGGTCAAAAAAATCAAATCTAATTTTTTTACTCTAAATTATTTTTTACATACTCTTCTACAAACTCACAAAATTTGAAAACTCTTAAGTTTAAAAAAACGCAGACTTGTGAGAATTTTTCCTTTTTTTTTTATTCACATCCCAATGGCAAATCTAAACTTTAAACTGACTTATCTCAGAGACATATAATAATTAATTTGTCTTGATTTAAAATGCTAAGGCTTTTTTTTCCACAGTGCCTAATACTTGGAAATTTTTTTAACTTGTTGCTAATAGTACATGGAATAAAAATTGGTATGCATTTTTCAATCAAAGCAATACTTATTTTGTTTAAAAAAAATGAATTTAGAATTGACACATTTTTTAAGGAGTTTTCAATAAGCATTAATAAAAAGAAGTATTGTACGAAGACCAATCATATTATCCAAAACCCATACCAACTTTTGTTATGCATAGTTTGATGTACTTGTAAATCAAATTTCATATATGTATGTTAATTTTTGTTGGAGGAGTAGCATTTTAAAATCACTTCATAAGTTTCTTCTCTTAAAAATTAAATTGTTATCTTTTTACTAAATTTTGAGCACAAAATCTGTTTTACATCATACATACACATAGGAAGCAACCAAAAAAATTATGAAAATAATTAAATTGAAAATTTTTGTGTAAATCATACCATGTCCCCTTAATACGTAAATATAGTCTTGATTTATACATTAATGAGGAAAAAAATGAATTCACAAAACATATAATGTACACTTTGTTCTGAAACACATTTTCAAAGAGTTTACTGAAGTACAATGAGTACTATTTGAAAACTGTTTCTTAAAAAAACATTAACAAGGCTGTATACATCAATTTAGTGTACAGATTTAAAATTTTAATTATATTTTAATTTATAAATGAATTTTTTAAGTTTTATGCACTTTTCTTCTTTTTATACTTTACGCTACTTTTTAATAACTCATAATTAAATTTTGGCAAAGTGTTTAAAAAGTGAAGAATATATTTTTTAATACTAAATTGCTTACTAGTAAAATACAAGCAATTATTTTCCATTTGAGAAAAAATTAATAAACAAATACCAAAAAAGTTAGACTAAGAAAATCAATAATCCATTACTAGACAAAATATAAATTTTCACATAATCAATATTAATTTTATATTTAATTAACATTTGTATCACATATTAACATTATCAATATTAAATTTATATTTGTGGAATGAGAATTATTTTCAATTAATATAAATGTGAAATATAATTATGTTCTCTCATGTGGATCTTCTCTTGCACATAACATTCACGATTGATTGAAACATATTTTTTGTTAATAACTACAGCAAGAGGACTAAATTCTTCAGCTAAAAACAAAAATCAATTATTTCACATAAAATAGAGAAGGACAATTACACGAATTGCTTCAATTACTACTGAAGTAGATTTGCACAAGCTAAATGATAATTAACTTACAGATGTTACTAAGTCAAATGATTAGGATAAAGTTAGAGCTAATACATAATTCACAAAAGTAGCAAAATGCTTAAACTTAATAAAAGCTTAAATCCACCTTCCCCCTTTCAAACGGTATATTAATGGACCTATTATTTTAATTACTTAAAATATAAATCTTTTTAATACATTGTGCATTGTTATTTAGATAAGCTAACACACATAAGTTACATACCACTTCTAAAAATGATTAAATCACAAATAATTTCCTCAAAACTCTCAAGAAACTACAACAGGATGTTAACCAATTTATCATATATTTTATGAATTGTTTCTACACAACCTCATTCTGGATAAGTTCAGGTACATTATATGCCTTTAAATCTGAATTAACAAGTAAAATTATGCATATAATCAAAATCATACTAAGCAAATGCTGTAACTATAGCATCTGTAACAGTTTGCAAAACAGATCAAACTAGATTAGCATTTCCTAACCAAAGTTTTGAAGGATCCTAAAGGGGAAAAAAAAAAGTATTTTGGAGGTCCCTAATATGAACTAATAGGTTCACATGTTACTAATTAAAGAATCTAGTAATGATATTAAAATAATTTAATATTACAGACAAATGCAGAAGTTCATGATACTCCTATTTTTTAAAAACTTTTCAGTCAACAAAAAAAAGAAAAAGAAAATCTGCCCACAGAAAATTCTCAAAGGAAGGATCATTTAAGCAGCAACTAATAAAATAATTCAATCAACCAGAGGTAATCTTTCATTCTAGAGGGAGTAATCAGTACCAGTACAGTGAAATCTAATACTGAATGCTAGTGATGCACACAGGGATTTTTCAGGGAGGGGGGGGGGGGTCCAGAGTCGAAAGTCCATCATTCTCATATCATACTCCGATACGCTGCAAAAACATATTCTTTTGATTTTGTCGATTGACAGGAACAAAGACAGTAAAAAATAAATTGAATAAATAATTAGCATTAATTAGTAAAATTAACTATTAATAACAAATACTTTATTAAATTTGATGTACTATACACATAAAAATATAATCAATAAAAAAAATCAAGTGTTGTGGGGGTTCCGGACCCGGGAACCTCCATTGTGTGCGCCATTGCTGAATGTTACAATTAAAAGAAAAGTGAACTATGTTTCCATAAGAATCTACAAGTAGAATGGTGAACTATGTTTCCAAAGTACCTTTTTAAATTTTTATACTTCTTAAAACTTGTTTTTACAATATTCTGCTTATTACTAATTTATAGCCTCAGGACTATATCTATAAATGTCATTTGAAATAGCATACTTAATTTCCCCCCTGCTTACTCTTTCAATAAGCAAAAATGTCTCAGTTTTATCAATTAAAATTTTTAAATTATGTTACTTAGATTTTTTTTAAAAAATGGAATCGTTTAATTCTTACCTTTTTAATAACCTACAAATAAATATTTCACTTATGAATATATATATGCAAGCAATAATTTACATTAGTTTTCTCTTGGGGGTATTTTAATCTATATTGTGATCTTGGGCCCTTCAAGACTTCACATGATAATTAATTTCTTCACTAACAGGATACAACCATAACCTTATCTCCCCCAAAATAAAAATTTGGCACTTTTAAATTAAAGATGATGCAATTTTGTATCATCTGAGTACCTGGACCAAACAGAAAAGCCTGTATTGGATATCATATGATTTTAATAGCTTCCAGTTAACCATCAACATATAACAAAATAAATGTGGATTTTAAAACAGCAACTTGTCTCCTCACCAATTATTTCAATAAAACAAAATTGATTCAACCAACAAAATGTCGTCATTCAAACTCGAAAACACTATATGCATATATGGGATTCATATACTTAAAGTTAGTACTCAAGGATACAAGCAAAAAAAAAAAAAAAAAGGTTGGGAACCCTTGAACTAGGATCAAAAATTCCCCCAAAGTAAAATATGACTTTTTGGGGTGCGTTAAAACAGTTTACTTAGCAGAAAGGAAGATCAGACAAATTTGAGGTACAATGCAATGTAACTGAGGAGAACAAGAGGTAGCAGTGTTAATCATTGCAGATAAAAAAACTTAGAAATTTCTGCCTGATAAATTAATTTTTCATTAAATAACATATTTTGATTTGTACAAGAATTTTGATCATATTGAAAAAAATATATCAATGCAAAGATGCTGCTCTAATATGATGATTAAAAATCTATACTTCAATATACTTCCAAATAATTGCTCTAGATGTGATCTATTCTAGGTCTACAACTATAGATAACATTGTTTTAACAGTTCAAGCAATTTTTGATATATATCATAACATCAAATATGATCCTTCTTTTGAATATAACTTTCATGATATATATATATATATATAATTTAATTAAATTCTGAAGTGCTATTTTTTTAAACATATATTCTAATTTGAAAAATAATGATTTATAGCAGCATATAGAAAAATATTATATTCATGTATATTTGGAAAAAGTTCTCCTAGTATATTATGCATTTATTGACAATTGTACATAGACAGTTCAATTTTTTTTTAATGATGGGAAATGTTATACTTAAAAATTAAAATGTTAAAATTAAATAAAAAATTTAAAAACATTTTTAGGTAATGTAAGCAATGATGTATACATGTAAAAAATTTTGATATTACAATAAACAAACTACTCATTATAATCAAGTGTGGATTTGTTTTGATTTTTATTAACATTGCATTCTAAGGCAAAGTGAGGGCTATTGGCGACACATAATTTTGAACTTCAGTTGTGATTCAAGGATGGCAACCAAGCTATCACCCCACACTCCAAACTATACCAAAGTGAGTTTTTTAAGCCTCAACTTATTTAATGTGCATCAGCCCTTCTACACAATGATTCTTCAGTGTCACCTGGACTCGAACCCATGACTTGACACAATGCTAGGTCATCAGTTCACGACTTTAACCATTCTGCTATTGTGACTTTATTAATGGGCTAAATTTATTTGGCATCTTAGTCATGATAGCTGCAATCATGTGTTTACAGCCAATCTGTTCATAAATTCCTGTAATATCATAGTCACATGATACATGCAACAGCATATTTTCAACTTGACAGTTCATGTTCTTCGCTGTAACTAACTTTTGTTCTTTACAGAATAAGTTAGAGTTTTTTAAAATCACACTTTAAAGCTGCATGAAGGCTATTGGAGACAGACCTCGTAGTTTGGAACCTCAGTCAAGTGACGGAGACTCCTGAACTGGCACTCCCTCTCCTAATTTCCACACCAACGGGGAGGACATTTGAACCTCGACAGACGTAATGTGCAGCAGCCTTTTCTACCCGGTGGGTTTTCAGTGGCACTAGTCTTGAACTGAAGTGAGTGAATTTTGGATTTTATGGTGCAAGAGCCAATTTTGGCTAAGCTGCGCCAAACAACTTTTCAAATATTTAAAATATAAAATTGCTGAAAGGTTTTTATAAAATCAGTTTTAATAATAAATGTAAAATCATAAATTGTGTGCAAAAAGTAAGTTTTAAAATAAAAGTAAATAAATTTTGGTGGGGGAAATCATAAGAAAAAAAAATCGAACACATGATACGCCAGTCATAAATTCGTAACCTTGACCACTAGGCTACCGCAGCCATTTGTCTTTTACAGAAACTTTACTTTAAAAAATACATTATTGTCAAGGATAATAACGCACTTAGATATACAAATGGACTTAATAATGAAAAATACATGCATAATATAAATTTTTTTCTTTTTTTTGTACTTAGAAGAATCTTTATATACTTGGACATCTTTACCAAATTATCAAATTTATTTACCTAAATTTTACAAGTAGAACAAAGACACAATTCTGATGTCAGTTTTAATTTGATGGGGAACACATGATCGCATTTATCACATGAACATTGTGAATTTAGCCCATTGTGCTTGGGTATAACGTATAGGGCTATTTAAAGTTTCAATTAATAAAACTTTCAAGTTTTTTTTAAAAAGTTCCATTCACCAAGATAAAGAAAGCAAACCAACTTAATATTCAGTTAATTTATAGCAAAAATAAAGAGTTGTTACTACTTACAGCTGCAGCTGGTGATGAGAATTCTATAATGGCACTTCCATTTTTCTTTGTTGATAATAAACAAATGACTTTCCCATACTAAAAAGTAAAGAAAGTTAAAAAGTTATATGGCATGAAATAACAAAATTTAAATAAATAATTAAAACAATACTTAGAGACTTACTTTGGAAAATAATTTTTCTAAAACTTCTTGATTATAACCTCCATTAGTGTCATCACTCTTGTGGCTTTTCCATTTGACCTAATAAAATTTTAACTATCAGTACAATTAACAATAATCAACAAAAAAATATATCACATTCATCATATTTACTCAAATCTAAGCCGCCATTGATTTTAGGTTGCACCCCCAGTTCCTTCCAAGTTTTTGAGACAAAATAAAAAATTTTGTAATAGATTCATAAATATCCAATATACAGGAAATTAAAAAAAAAATTAATGAGAAATAATAAGGAGTTAATAATTAATTTATTTTACCAAAATTTAAAAACTTTCAAAAACATATGAACCTATAATTACTCTAGCCGCCAGTATCATATATTTCGAAAATAATTTGTTGCCCCCATTGTCGCAGCTGACTTTGGTAATGGTGTCCGAGTCACCTTTTCCCCACAAGATGTTGTCTTACTTGCCATATAAAATGCATCTTTTATGCAACATTTTTTAAAAAAGAATGTATTATAGAAGAATGTAAAAGAATTATATATTAAAGACTATTGAACATTTACAAGCAAAAATTATATCATTTTGCTCACATTATTGACATATATTTGTTTCACCCTTGTCAAAATTTCAGTAGTCACTGCTTTGTTTCCTTTTTTTCTGCATATGAAATTGCCTCCCTTTTCATACTTGCATCATAGTGAACTTGTCTTGATGCTAATACTGATGTCTTTAATGTTTATGTGATTAAAATAAAGGTTATAAAAAAATTCTTAAATATGAGCAGACAACAATGTCTAGGATAAACTGAATACTAGAGAAAAATTGAGGAACAGGGTAAGTCACCAATGTAAGTGGCCAGAAAGGATGGTTAAACTTTTCCTTTTGAAAATAATGGATACTCAATTGTCTCCATCCAAGAAATGTTTTGCCTTCAATTCTAAACTGCACCTGGTTTTCAGTAGCATTAATGCTGGAAAAATAGTGCAGCTTAAATTCAAGTAAATACGATAATAACAAACACATGAAAAATAATGTATTTTAATTGAAATTTTATTAAAATGTGTTCTTATAATTAAATTACATTTCAGTAGTTGCAACTTAGTCAACTTTAATTGCTAAAAGATAAACTTGCTTTGGAAATTAATTTAATTTCAATGAAGTATAATTTAACATAGTATACATTTTCTATTTTAAAACTTGATAGAACAAAAAAACTTATTACACATGTTTAATTTGCATCCTTTTAATCCATTCAGAAAGATTTTAGAATTAAAACTTAAAGGCAATTTAAACAAAATAATAATGATAAGCTATCATCTCATTCATTTAACATCATAATACCTCTTAAAACTGTTTTTTTTTTAAATATTGTTATCACAAAATATCAAAAGCAAATCATTTCCTTCACTTACCTTAAGCCTTGGCATAACATTAGATGAATTTCTTCCTAAAAGTATTTAAAAATGAATACATTAGACAAACATTTAATAAAATACATAATATCAGTATTTTAAATTCAAACAAATAAAGCGCATTAATTTTTTTCAGGTATTAACTAAATGGAGATATATAATCAAAATAAATATTAACTGTACTAAGAGAACGTTATGAAAAGTTAAGCTATTGAGGAATGTGATGGGGGGTATTTACATTAATTAGAAATATATTTCCAATAATAGTAAAAAAAAAAAACCATTTCATAATTTGGGAAAATAAATACATCAAAAAATATTTCTTAAGTATTTTAGAATATTAATTCATTGTGATTATTTTAAATATCATTTTTGAAATTTTATCAATTTAATTAAAACACATTAAGGGTAAAAAAAGGAAACATTTCTTTTCATACTAAGAGCAGATATTTTACAAGATGAGATCTAAAAATTCCTAATATATATATTAATTATTCTGAATCCAACAAGCACCTGATTTTTCTTTCATGAGTTCTTGTTGGAGACGTACTTTTTCTTCTTCGAGTAGTCTTGAGCCTTCTTTTCGTAATCTTTCAATCTAAGGAAGACATAGGAAAAGAATTAAAATAATAATAATAAAGAAAAAAAAAGGATTAAAAAAATAAACTGATTGTAATCAAGATAATTTAATCTATATATATATATATAAAGGAGAAAAGCGACTCACTCACTCACTGACCGACTAATCACGATATCTCCGTAACTATTCAACCTACAGACTTGAAATTTGGTAGACATGTTCCTTTCACAAAGAGATCTGCTAAGAATGGATTTTGCGAAATTCAAAATGCAAGGGGCGTTATGGGGGGGGGGATAAATAATTGTTTCCATTTTTAAACTACTTGACCTACAATCTTGAAATTGGGTAAGCAGATTCCTTTCACAGAGTAGAGATCCGCTACAAAATGAGTTTGGTTAAAATCGACCCACAAGTGGCATTGCGGGGGCATTATAGATAATTATTTCCATTTTTAAACTATTACACACGCACAATCTTAAAATTTGATAAATAGATTCCTTTCATAGAGATCAGCTACAAGATGGGTTTTGGGAAAATAGCCCCCCCCCCCAAGAGGCATTGCGGGGGATTAAGGGGAGCAATACATAAATATTTTCGTTTTTAAACTACTTGACCTACCTGCTTGAAAACTGGTAGGCATGTTTCTTTCATAGAATAAATATCTGGTGCAAAAGTTGCGGGGGAGTTAAGGGGAGATATAAATAATTATTCTGATTTTTAAACTATTAGGTGCAGAGTCTTGAAATTAGGTAAGCAGATTTCTCTCATAGGGTAGAGACACAATACAAAATGGATTTGTGAAAATCGACCCGCAAGTGGCGTTGCGGGGCGTTATAGATAATTATTTCCATTTTTAAGCTACTGGATGTACAGTCTTGAAATATGATAATCAGAATCCTTTCATGGATTAAAGATCCCCTATATAATGTATTTTGTGAAAATCGACCCTTAGGTGGTGTTGCGTGGGCTCAAGAGGAGTTATAGATAATTTTTTTTATTTTTAATTTGACTCACAGTCTTCAAATTTGGTAAGCAGATTCCTTTCATAGAGTACAGTTCCTAAAATGGGTTTTGTGAAAACAGACCCCCAAGTGGCATTGCGAGGTCTCAAGGGGCATTATAGAAAATTGTTCCTATTTTAAGCTATTATCTTGAAATTAGGTATGCAGATTCCTTTCGTAGAGAAGAGAACAAAATGGGTTTCACGAAAATCAACCCAAGTTTTATTTTGGGGGATTAAGGGGCGTAAAAGATAAATATTTACGTTTTTAAATTATTAGATCTACCTGCTTGAAAATTGATAGGCAAGTTCCTTTCATGGAATTGAGTCCTTCTAACAAAGAGTAAAATGAAAATCGACCCCTAAGGAGGGTTGTGAGGGGTCAAGGGGAGCTCTAGAAAAAAAATTCCTGTTTTTGAATTGTTAGACCCACATACTTAAAATTGGTTCAGATGTTTTTTTTAAATAGAAATCCACTAAGAAAGTATTTAAGGAAAATCAACTCCTGGGGGAGCAAGGGGTTACTGGGGCGTATTGACAAAAAAAAAATTCTTTTTTTTTAACTACAAGGACTAAAATAATGGAATTTGGTTTGCATTTTTCTTTTGTTGAATTCAAATCCGCTAAAAACGATTATTTTGGTGAATGACTCTCAATGATATTACAAGAGGTATTGATACTAAAAATTTTGTTTTTGCTCTATGAGACTTAGACTTGAAATTTGGCTTGCATGTTTATTTTATGGAGTAGAGATCCACCGAAAATTGGTTTTGTGGAAATCCACTTAATTATAGAGTTACAAAATTGCAAACATCATTCCATACTTAAATTTTTAAGAGATTATTAGAAAATACAAATTAGAAGTTCTTTCTTTCTTTTTTTCATCAAGAGGTGAGAGTTACAGATATAAATATATTTTTCAATACAATAGAATTTTTAATGCTAGGTCTTAGATATCAATAATTTATGTATATATATATATTTATATAAACAGTATATATTTATAAAACATCATGAAATACTCAGCAAAGCGGGTAGCTAACGGCTAGTTGAAATATAAATATAATTCTAAATAAAGTAATATTCAGAATAAAAAACCTGAAACAAAAAAATTTCAAAAAGTTGCTTTTAAATTGTAAATTTATGACAATTTTCACAGGACATTAAAAATTAGTGGTTTCATAATATTTTAACAGATTTAAGTAATTATGTGTAGCTATCTTAAAATTCCAAAAGAAAAGCAAGAACCATTCTAAAAGCCTATTGTTTTGTTTATGTTTATTACTTTTAAGCTCTTGAAAAGTAATGTGATAAACATAAATCAGTATTTAAAAAATTGTTTAAGCCGCTCAGGACAATGATCACATATATGTGATCACTTAAGGAAAACATGGTATCATATGCCAGATTGCAATTTCCTTGTTCTGAGGCTTGTGATCACACCAGTGTGATCTGAATCTGGAATGTATGGAATTTGAAATGATTATAAACTATAAATTTTGCAATATTTTATTACAGTAATGATTTTATAGGAATTTTTAAGAGGAGTTAGGCTTAACAGGACAAATCACCTAGTCCTGAACGGATTAAAGAACTAAGTCATAAAGAAATACATGAAAAAGTACATGTAATTTAAATGAAGCTTTTGAAACATACCTCTTTTTGTAGACTCTCTTCAGAATGCTTTTCATCATAGTCTTGGGCAGCTTTCTCCCTGGCTTCTAAATCTAAATGAAACAAAATATAACACTATTTGAAATAAATAAAAAATCTCACATATGTATATACATTCTTTTTTTAAATTTATAATTGTAAACCATTTATTCTGTATAGTAGTGATCCCCATCTTTTTATTGCTGCAGAGTGGTCAACGTTTGATAATTTTACCATGGCCCGCTGAGAGTGGGACGTTGATTGCTTATATTTTAGATTGCTGTGATTTAATAATTTTAATTGTATTTAAATATGATTTCAGAATAAGATTAGTTACATAAATAAATATAAAGTGATTTAACATGGAATACAAAGTGAATAAAATGGAAATAATTTAATGTTTCTTGGGTGGTCCAGTGCCATTTTATCCATGGACCACTACCATATAGCTACTGTATTAGCTCAAATATAACATGATACTTTTTGACTAGTCATTTTACATTAAAAAATTGACTCACATTAGATTGGAGGTCTAGGTAAAAGGATGTAACAATTCTTCTTATTAGTACAACCCATGTCAATTTACTTCTCTAATATTACCTAATTTTGTTTATGTTACCTTATTTTATTAACATGAATGTAACCTGTATTATTAAATAAATGTTTATCGAACCGAATTTTATTTTTTAAAATTCTTTTATCATAAATGAACAGATCACATTAAATTTGGATTTTTCTAAATATTTTCATGAAAGATTTCAGTGTCACATTACATTTAGGCTGGTACAATTATTTTTTTTAGCAATCAGAAATACATTTAATGATTAAAGTAAAAAATAAATGCTTTGGAATATTTTAACACATTTCTTTAAAATATTTTATTTAAAACCATGTTAAAAAAAGCTGGATATACATATACAATTATTAAAATAACAATAGCTAAGATCTCACAGTAGGCATTGCACTCATAAAATGCAATTCCCACTGTGATTCCCAGACACAAAACAAGAAAAATTTCCCCCTTGACAAATTACCTTCTTTCAGTTTCTTCCTTTTACTATCAAGTTCTCTGTGTCTTATATGGGCTGCTTTTCTTGCATTTAAAACTTTATCATAGGCAGCCTGTGATGAATAAAATAAAATTAATACATTCCTAAATATTTAAATAAAAGAAAAAATAAAGAAATAAATAATCTATCCTACATAACATTTTTCAATTAAAATTTTTTCTAAAATTTCAGCACTGGATTACACATGGACTGAGAAGAATACAAGAATACATGCAAAGTCAAATAATTTATTTATATATATATAGCAACACTTACCAAATACATACCAAGAGACCCAAAAGTCATAACATTTAAAAATTCAATAATTTAAGGAATAATGTAGAGAAATAGGTAAAAATAGACCCATGCTTGAAATGACGGGTTTTATTGGAACTATAAAAAGAGCAAGAAATGACAAAAAGATGACACTTTATACAATAACAAAAGCAATAATTAGTGTAACAATTTATTTTTAGCAATATAAATGATGTTCTTTAAAACAAATGTTCAACATGTTGGCTATAATTCATCCAAAATACCTGTAGTTGAGGGACAATGTAGAGAGCAGCATTGCACAGCATATATGTAGGTATGGTGAGAAATTGCTATTGGATGTTATCTCATCCCTAATGAGGTCGAAAGATAGCAATAGACTTGCAATTTTAAGTATCCCCACAACCAATAATCACACAAATTGAGGTCTGGGGATCTGGAAAGCCAAGGATGGTGGAAGTGGCAGCTCAGCATGTGATCCTCCCAAACCATGTGAACAAAAAAATCTTTTGCACAGTTCTTATGGCGATGGAATCTTAAAGCTGCAGTAAAAGATTCCCCATACTGATAGTACAGCTTTACTAAGAATGGCTTTTTCTGGTAAAGTCAACATGCTGCAAATGCAGGTGCATCTGTTTCCACTTTGACTATAGCTTATTTTATACACTATTTTCATACAGCATCATTGATGTTTTGCTACCCAAGGCCATCTGTTGGTTCTTTTTTTGCATTTATTATTTCAATAAAATTACAAGTTATTTCATGCATGGGTGTCAATTTTTACCTCTCTACCTACTATTCTGTGAATTATTGAATTTTTAAATGTTAATGAACTTTTGGTTCACCTGGTATATTAGAAAACACATGTTAATTTACACATCATATTAATCACATTTAGTCTATTAATATTTTTCCTGATTGTATTTAACCGTTTATTATGAATCAAAATTGAATTTATTACCCAAGAAAAAAAATGGATTTCTTTGGAAAAACACTTTTTTCAACATTAAGGAATGCAAAACATTTTGCATAACATAAAATATTATTATTTAAATAATTATATTGAGAAGAAATATGAAACAAAAAATTTCAAGTAATGTATTACAATGAATGATATTATAAGATAAAGAAATATAAGTCAGAGAAATTGTATGAAAAAATAGGAATATCATTAAAAGCAACAGTAAATCAAACTCTGTTAAACAGCCATACAAATGTTTTCCCACACAATGTAAATTAGAGTGTTGGCATTTTTTTAGAAGTGCAGATAATTAAGACAGAAAAAATATTTTTTATAATTGAAGAAAACAAAACTAAGAGAAATATGGAAAAAAAAAACACCCTCAAGGAAAGTAGTAAAATTTTTATATATTTTAGAAACTCATTGAGAATAATCAGAAACATAAAAATAATAAACACTTCAGCATCAGCTTTACAAAATTAATAATTCAAGATACCAATTTAGCAGAAGATATGTATGCATACATATATTTTTAATAAATACTTTCAAATTTCTTTTCTAGTATCGAAAAAAATGAAGCTTAGTGGCTGAGTGGTTAATGCATTGTGCTTACGCACCACAGGTGCAAGGTTCAAACCCTGGGCTAGGTAAGGTCCACTCAGCCTTTCATCCCTTCAGTGGGTCAATAAATGAGTACCAAGCTTGCTTGGGAACTTAACACAGGGGGCTTCGTGTCAGACTGACAACCTGACCGGAACACCTGCTTATGCACCTGAGGGCCTAAGGTCACGTATACGGAGTTGAGCACAGTAGGCCTTGGCCCTAATGGGCTGTTGTGTCACTGAGTTAAGTTATGGGAAAAAATATTCTTTAACATATTTAAGCATTCATTGATATCCATTAGCTATGTTATGGCTAATGATTAAACAATTGCAAATCTGTTAAAAAAAAGAAATAATACTAGTATAAAAATCCAAATCCAATCAGGCATGAAATTCTATAATATATTTAATATCCAATGATATAAATTTTATAACCAAGAAATAGGAAAAAATCAATAAAAATTATTTTATAAAAGTAATATGGAAGAAAATAAGACATATTGAGTAAGGTTTATACTAAAACTGACTTAAAAAAAACACACTAGTTTTTGAATTTTTACAAAAAATTAGACATATTTGCAACTTAAAAAGAAGTTTCATTATTTTTACTTATAATAATTTAAAAAACAAAAACATTTTATATATGTAAACACATAAAATTATTATTTTACTTCCTTCTTTGTTTAATGAACTATGACTACAAAGTGCAATGAACATCAATGTATTTATTGCTCATCTGTGTTCTTATTTTGGATAAAAATTACCAGAAATAGAACTTTCTGACTTGCTACTGAACTGGATTTAATTATCTTTAAAGCATTTTAAAAAAACGGTACTTACGTATTAAAGCAACCAGGCCAAAATTCGCATAAATCGCCAAATTTGGCGACCCTACTTACGGCAACCCTACGTGTTATACGTGGTATTTTCGTAAAGAAATTATTTTGCTTACTGGTTAGATTGAATGCTGTGAAATACTTTAACTATGGGTATTTGGGATCTGCCTGCGAGTGAAAAAGATGCTGTTGAATTGTTACAGGGATATGGAATTATACCGAACGAACGTACTTGTAAAAATTCTCATAAAAAATGAAACTATATTTTGGAAAGCAAATCTTCTGGAAATGTAGCGTCGAAGAGTGCAATCAACACTTGGGTGTGAGAACCGGAAATTGGTTTGAAGGTAGCCGAATTTCATTTGTGACAGCGGTGCGCTTCATTTATTGTTGGTGTAAAGAGTTAACCTCAATTAAATTTTGTGCAAAAGAGCTGGGAATTGCTGACAAAACTGTTATAGATTGGAACAATTACATGTGGGAGAAATGTGCCCTTGAAATGGATGAAAAAGAAAGAAAGCAAATAGGCGACGAAGGACTTATTGTGGTCCTTATTGGAAATAGACGAAAGTTTATTCGTAAAAAGAAAAAATAACACTGGGCGTGTACTACCACAGCAATGGGTTTTCGGCGGAATTTGCCGAGAAACGAAAGAGACTTTTTTGGTTACTGTTAACAGAAGCGCTGTTACCCTCATGGAAAAAATTTGCGGAAATATCAAGGAAGGAAGCATTATATATTCGGATTGCTGGAAAGGATACAAGACAAGTGAGTTGGAAAATGCTGGATTTCTGCATGGAACTGTGTTAATCACAAATATAACTTTGTGGATCCCGACATGGGTGTTCACACACAACATGTAGAGCGCATGTGGGGCTCAGCCAAATGGCGCAACAAAAAACAGAGAGGAACAGCCCGTCATCATCTTGACTCATACCTTATTGAATTTATATGGCGCCAAGCTCAAGCTGTTAATGGCGAAGATGGTTTTCAATCAGTGCTAAAAGCAATAACCAAAAGATTTCCGCCAAAAAAATAATTCTGCAACTTATTCAAATTCGAAACCAGAAGGGTTTAATTGCTATTTTATATTTTAAAACAAAATAATATAAAAAACTGTATTAAAAATTATCTGTAATTAATAAATGTACATTTTCTTTCTATTCATACTTTCTTACTCAAACTTACAAATCGCGCCAACCTGGTTGCGATAATACGTAAGTACCAAAAAAACTAATGTTTTTATTTTATTTGTAGAATCTGAGCTGAAAAATTCTTTCTTCAATGATTAAAACTAGAAGAAGTCACTTTTTTAATTTATTGCACTTTCCATACCATTTTTCATTACAAATATGCCATCATGGATATTTCTTCACGATTCTTTTCAACATCACAGTCACTGGTACTTACTTACTATCAAAACCATATTGGCAACATTAAATAAAACCACACAAATTCTAAAAACGGAATATGCTGTGCATAGTCAAAAATACTATGTGAAAAATAAGTAATTATAAATAAATAACCAATAAAAGAAAAATAACTTATTTTTATTATTTATGAATTTGGAATATCCCAAATTTTCATTTTAGTTTTTGAGCTTGCCATATCAATGAACAGTTAGGTTTAAAATAACGGCAAGTGGAGTAATATAAAATATGAAGCACATGATCACCAATTCAACACCCTATGATATATACAAAATCAGGGTGGCATTTTGGTCAGATATATTGAAAGTTAGCATGGATGTGATAGTATATAAGTACCCAGTTACCTACTATAGAATCATTTTTATATAATCTTGATAATATATGCCCAGATAATTTAATAATGTCAATTTTTGTAGCTAATGAAAGAAATTTCTTAGAAGATTGTGTCCAAACAGTCTGGATATAAAGTAGAATTTTTACAGAGAAAAAATGTTCTAATCTTGTATCTTTATACCATGTAATTATTTGCAACACAAAAATCAGTTTACAAAATTTTTAATTCATACAAACAAAAATTCAACTAAGTCTTTAATCAACAAGAATTCTAAATTTTTTCAAAATTCTGTTAATAAATTAAAATTATTTTTTTAATGCAATAACGATTTTCACTCTTATGTGAAACTTACAAGATTGATTGTATAAAAGTGAACTAAATGAAATGTTTTTTTCTGTTGTCATTTCTGTTAACTTCAGAAGCTTTTTTTAAAAAACTTTCCCACTGAAAATAATATAATATATTTACAAAAACAAATTCTAATAGTAATTTAAATTTAAAAATCTTACTCTAGCTGCTTTATCTGTCAAAACTTCTAAGGCTTTGGATAGTTGCTGGAAAAGTTCAGCTATGGGAGAAAAAAAAACACATTTACATGTTTTCATTCAAAATTTTTATTAAAATAAATTAAATGACTGTTTTTATCATAAAAAATATGCTTAAAAATTGTAATTCTCTACAACTATGTACTAAAATATTACAGCAGTTACAAATTTACCTGATCAGGTTCAATCAAAAAACACAAAAGAATGAGGATAAAGAGTGAATGAAATTTTTTACAGTACTAAAAATGATTTTTTTAGATAAAAAAATGCATTTATAAATTAAAACAAAAAACAGTTTATTATAAAAACTTCAAACGAGATAAAAAAATACAAGACTATCTTCATACAAACATATATAAAAAAATTTTAATTGAGAGATTGACTGATGATAATGAATCAAGAGAAAAATGCAGAATTAAAAAGTATAAATGACTAAAATACTTTTTTACTCCCCCTCATTAATTCCTTAAATTATATAATTGTTTAATACAGGCATAATTTAAAAAGAATATACTTTAATAATAATTATTGTATATTTAATATCAAATAAAAAAAAGAGTAAAATCTTGCATTACAAACATTTTTTTAGTTTACATTATAAAAAAGGATTTTATTTTTGCAGAATGGTTTATATTTTTCCACATTATACTAAAAATTTTATGAGTATAAAAACAATAAATATTTAATGCTTTAAAAATACTTACATAGTAAATTAAAACATTTGTTTATCTTTTTTAGGTTTATTGCAGATGAAAGTGTTTAAACTGTTCTTATAACAATGAGCAAAAAATAAATAATACATAGGATTTCTTAAAAAAAAACACCTAACTTTTCCCCTTAAAATTCATAAATAACTTATAACATAAATAAAAAGTTTTACTTTACCTGCTTTAGGATTATCTGGATTTTTATCAGGATGACAACTTAAAGCTTTCTTCCTATACGCTTTCTTTATCTAAAAGAAGAAACGAAAAAATCATACTTGAGTCAATGCATTTCATGAACTAAAATAAAAAAAATTCAAAATATTTCATTAAAAAGCAAATATTTAATTTATACGTATTTATTTTATGATGTTCAATTCAAACAGAAACAATTGTAAAAAGAAATATATTTTGTTAATTAATCTGCTTGCTATATTTATAACAGAATGAAGGTAATTTTTTTTGGTACAATCAAACCAAACATTGTGAGTTAATTTTTTCGGATGCCTTTCTGTCCTAGTAGTATCGAATGTTTTTGGTTAATGTTAAAGAATACGAACCGAATTCAGAATATCTTTTCAGATTCAAAAGAACTCTGAAATATTAATATTATATTCTAGCTTTGCTAACCTATAGAGAACATTATATCTTATCATTCTTCATATTTTTAACCAAGTTGATCAATTTTTTTTTGTTATAAAATTTGTTTCGCATTTTTTCTCTTATACCCTAATGTTAAAGGAAAAATAAGTATTCATTTAATATTTTGAAATTTTAAAAAAGCTATATTATTAACATATGTATGAATTATAATGTTGCAAATTTTCATGAGAACCGAGGCATTTTTCTAACCAATAGGAGAGCTTTGAGCCTTAACAGACTTAATCTGTATTAGCTGTTATACTCGTTCTTCACAAGGATGAATTGAAGAATTAAACCATACAGATTGATGGATAAAATTTTTAATGAGTTAATTTTATGTGATTTGCAAATTAAACAAACAAAAAAAGCTTTTTGCATAACTCGGCTGAACAAAAAAACCATAGTTGTTAAATTTTAAGTCTGAATGTCTAATAGCTCATAAAAAGGATTTTTGAAGTGAAACTTCTTAGCGGATGGGAGTGAATGGGAAATTTACCCAGTTTTGCGTAACAGTAAAAAAGTTAACGGAAGTAGTGATTCCTCCCATCCCCCCGAAACGTCGCCAGAGTGATGAGGTAGCGAATGGGACGAAAAGAGAGGGAGTACACCACGTGACATGCCTCTTTGTATCCGTGAAAAAGTTAGACAATTGTTGCTAAGGGGCAACTGTGCATCTAAAGTATATCTTGCTGCTATGGACAAAAGGCGCTTAGGTGTTGGTGACATTAAGTGGGTACCCTTGCTACTCTCGTAATGAACTCGTGTGGCATATTTTCGTAGTTTTTATGTAATAAACGTGATATTTTCAACGAATAAATGCACCCAAAATATTATCATTATACGGCTCTTCCCGTTTTGGGAGTGTCTGGGGCATTGTGTATATGTCACTAACGTTTGTGCCAGAATCACTACGGATAGCCTCTTGTACGCAAACACAGTAACTTCTGTTAGTGATGCATTAAGTTTATATTATTAATTTTTATTTCCATTGAATCAAAATTAATTCTAGTCAGATAGCCTAGAACAAATGCAAAAAGAGGAAAAGAGTTTTGTGAAAGAAAAAAAGAAGCAAAACTAGCAGCAATTCCAGGCAAAAGTCTATATCACCAGGTAGTTTTGTCGCAGCTTTTATCATCTTTATCCATAAAGTTTTAGTGCTGTACACATCAGAGGCTGCTGCAATCATCGGATCCAATGATGATTAAAAGCCAATTATCTTAACTGGAGACTTTAATGTTAATTTTGCTTCAGAAGAAGCAAAGTCACTCATTGAATTCTTGAAATGGACACTGAATTTGACAATGAATACTGATTATAAAGAAGGAAAAACAATATACGGAACCACGATTGAATCAGTTTTCTCACATTTTCTTGATTGACTACAATCGAGGATTTTTATATCCTACTTTAGTTACCACACACCTATTGTGTCTTTCTTGGAAAATGTTGAAGCAGAAAATTGAATAAAAATATTTTCATACAATAAATGAAGCTCGAATTTTTATTTGATTAAAGTTATCTCAGCAGTTGGTTAAAGTGTAGTATAGGGGGGGGGGGCCCTTGGCGATGCCAATTTCTTTTGGCTTCCAAAATCGATTGCCAAGCTACTTCACTTAGCGAAAAATGTTCGAAAGCCACAATGAATTTGTTATCTCACCATAATATCTATATAAAAATTGCCAAATCCAAAGGGTCCCCTCTATACTACACTTCAATTAGATCGGTTATTAGATTAGATACACTATAATTAGATCTGTTCCTGCATTTACGGCCAACGTCGCCAAAGAAGTTTCACTTCTATTGCATGGCTTTCCACGTTTTTTAAATTTATTTATAACACCCCGTAACTCTCTTGAAGATCTCTAAGCAGATCTCTGCGCATCAAAAGTAACACATTGTTACAAATTTTGAGTAGTAAACGCCTAAAATAGTGCAAAAATTTATATATGGATGTGTAATAAGTTAATATTAATTTTTGTTGTATATTTAATCTTAAAATTGTAATATTCACAAGCAACACCACTCCTTACATTATAATGGCGTTTTAATGGAAATAGTGAAATGTTGGCGATAGAGTCAAGTTGGCATCATTTTTGGCGACATGTTGACAACATGGCAATTGATTGAATGGTGCGAAAGTTGATATGCTGTAGCACCATCTGGTGGGGAGTTGTAACAAAGAGGATAGCACAAAAACCTTCTCAACAAAAAAATACATATACATGCCAATTTTCATAGTGATAGGTTAAGTGGTGTTGGAGTGAGGCAATGTCATATATACAAACATCCATTTATAAATATATATATAGATCAGCCCCTCTACATAGCAAGTCTTAAGTGGCACTAGGACTGATGACACACCAGCCACGAGTTCATGACTGTGGCTAGATAAAATAAGTCGGAATGGATATGAGGCGAACTAAAAATGCAAAACATGATGATGCAAATTTATTATTTACTTTGTGTAAGGAATCCTACTGGTAGACAAATGGAAATAGCCTTTTATTTCATTCTTTGAGAAAATTAGTATGTTATAAAGGTTTAAAATTAAAATATATAAACATTTATTAATAACTAAATGTAGAGAAAACAGTACACTTAAGAACAATAGATATTATGACAATGCATATGGATTACTGGAAACTAGATTCTATTCAATAACTAGGAATTAGAAATCAGTTACAAATGCAATTTTCATATCTTGCTACAAGGACCAAACAGTTAAAGAATTTCATTAAATATGCAGTAACGTACTACATAAATGTGTCCTTTATTAGAGACTACGGATTGAGGATCTATCATTAACAAGTCATTATATATAATTCAGACTATTTTAATTATTATATTGAGAAAACTAGTCACAACGTAAAAATATATATATATTTAAATATGACTGAAACTGAACAGTGTTTCCTACCAAAAGTATTAATTTCAACAGGAAAAAAAAAAATTAAACTAATTTCATCCAGGGACACATCAAATATAAAAAGGAACTCATAACAAAAATTGCACAAAAAGCACTCAGATTTTTTAGAGAAAAATACATTTTGTTTTAATTACTCAAAGTTTGCACACTCCAATCTGATAAATATACATAATGTTTAATGCATATTTTTAAAACTAATAGAAACTTTTGCAACAAAAGTAAAAGAAACCAAATTTACATTAAAAGATTTAATCCAATTTACTTTATGCTCAGACGAATTTATTATTTAAATGATACATAACACAGAAATACCGAAAAGGCCTCAATTATTATATTTACGTCAATTCAAACTATTCAAAACATTTTAATAAATAAAAATTAATTTTTCTTAATAAACACAGAATGCTCCACAACATTAACAATTTTATCCGATATGCCTTTGAAATGATTCTCAAAATTATGCTGTGTGGTTACAAAAATGTAAATAACTTAAAGGAAATGTTGATTGTACGGCACTGTATACATGTTTTATACTTCAATGGTACGAAATATTTTATAACACTATAGTTTAGTTCTCAAATAATAAAATGAACGGCTATTTAAACTCAGAAATATTGTTGAAATCGCCAAAAACAGCGGAGAAACATAATAAAAATATAAGGATTCAATAAACGAGCAAGAAACGATCAACAAAAAAAAGTTTACCTCTTTTTCTTCAGCCTTTATACTAATATTTAATAGTTCATACAAGTCTATCTTCATCAAATCCTCCATATTTACCAATTAATTATAAATTAAATAATACAATAAGTTAGTGTATACAATTTAATTCTTAATATTAAAAACATTTGCAAATTACAGTTATATTTATTACGGTTCCAGTTAAAAAGGGTAACAGCTGATTGAAATATTTTAGCTCAAAAAAGCAGTCAAATGAACATTGAGTTAAATATATTTGTAAAAAGCCATGTTTTTCAATATTAAATAAAATATACATGTTTAAAAAATTTTCTTAATGGTTGAAAACTTGTGATTATATTTTAAGACTGATATATCTCAGATCATATTTTAATATTATTATTATACAAATTTTGAGCCCTAAAGACGGAAAAATTATCCTTTGAATTTATGAAGAGCTGACTGTTTAATAAATATTTAGAATTAAGTGTTTCAAATCACTCATTTTTCATTCATACCTAACCTAACTAATTGTGTTTGTGGAACTCTAAAAAGTTTATTAGCGATAAAATCTATATTTGTACTTTTGTTTTATACATAAAGTTGTTTTTAAATTTCTACTAATTACATTTGCATAAAAAAAAGGGCTATTCGTGTAAAAATCTCATAATTAGCCTACGATTAGCATTTCTTCACCTTTTGATACTTTTTTATTAGTTGGAAAAGTTCGAAGTGGCACACATATTTTTTTTTTTTTATCAGATAGTGGCACTCTTGCCAAAAAAATTGGCCAGCACTGCTCCAGATATAAAATTATTCATGAATAACTGCATATTAAAAATCTAGATTGCTGTTGTGTCCCTTATGTATTTATTAAAAAGACGTTAAAAGGGGGCGTGACCGAGAATCAGTAAAGAATGCTTTAAATAACTTAATAATAAAGGGCAGAATCTAATTTCCGAAATAAAAACTGATTATGAAACGTACATTTCGTTTTTTAATATTATAACACGTCAGGGAAAATAAAAAAGAACGTGTCTTTAAAGAGGATCTCAAATAAAAACAATTAAAAACAATTTTTAAAAAAATGCGAAAATGTAATTCGAAGCTAGGGAAAAGCAGAAGAATATCGCAGGTTGTTAGGCAGATAGAGGGACATCGCAGGATACAAGGATAGCAAATTGATTTACCGTTGTCTCCATATATTCTGTAACAAATGAGTGTTTAAAGCCTCCTGCTTTATTGTGATAAGTCATCTTCATTGTTGAATTTTCGGTGATAAGCTGTTGACCTTGGAATAGGTGTTTATATGATCCATTGACCTGTCAGTCCACAGCTATTGCGTGCATGCCTTAGACGACTGAAACGAAAGGAATCCCTATTTGGACCAGTCGTTAAGGGCTTTTATTCCTGTCATTTTATTGCTTTCGACTTGCAGAAGGAGGCGCCGTTTCAAATTTCTTGAACATTAATATGTCAAAGTGATAAAATATTCACTCTGTGCTCTCATGATCTTGCTGAGGATGGATTTTGGCTATTTTTCAACATAAAAAATCTTAGGTTGGTGCAAGTGAAATCAAAGAGGCTATTAAAATATTTTTTATCAACTGCAAACAATGAATGGTGCAAATAATTTAATATCTGGAAAATTCGTTTACAAAAGTGCATCTTGATGTAGAAAAGAGCTTTTTTGATCATACCTAAAATTTGGTGTTTAAATTTATATTATTCAGCCATATCTCAAAAATTCGGTGATCTTTTAATTCTATAATTTTGATAGGAATTTGCTTCTAAAATGTATGTGACAGCCGCGTCAGTGAGCTAATTTTTAGCCGTGTCTTTCTATACCATCAAAATAATCCCAAGTAAAATATTTTGTGATTTTAAAAAAGTATTAAAATAAAATATAACTGTCTTTGAATTAAAAAAAAAGTGATTATAGACCTTATTTTTAAATCTCAGTCAAAAGAACATCTTTTTACAGTAAAATAAATGAAAAGGGTGATATTCATCAGAGCTTAGGGTTTTTTTTTTTGGCAGAAATCAATAAAAGTAAAAAAGCATCCCTTCTTACACTGATTTTTGGAATTAGCAACAATTACACTGATTTTGGAAAAAGAGTTTACTCTTAAATATTTTAATGTACACGAATAATAAAAAAAAAAGAAGATGCATTTATACTTTAAATACTTTTTTTAAGAGCTTTTTGTTCTTTATTAATGATTTTTGTATGCATATTATACGGTACATAGATACCGGTATGAATATTCCGTTTGACATAAATGCTAGGTTTATGAAAATAATTTTCTCACGAGGTACTTCATTTCTTTGATATAATTATTTACCACAAATGCAAAATCATACCTCTGATCTCGTCTACTAATTTCTTTTATAGAATAAAGCTCTGTAGGAAAAGTGTTACTCAGATACGATAAATTTGCGTAACTATTGGATTTGTAACATTGGAAAATGATACTGAAATACCCTAAACATATAAAGGAGGGGATGTCAAATCTATGTCTTCTACTTCTTCAAAAAAGTATTTGGTAAAGGAAATATGAAGTAGAAGTAAAAAATTTAAGCCTTTCCATAAATATTTGTGTTGAAAAATTACAGAATAAAAAAACCCCATTTACTCTAAATTGATATGCAAATTTTTTTTTAAATAAATATCAGCGTAAATTAAATAAAATTAATCTCTTTCATCTTCTATTTCTATCTAGTAAAAATATGCATTTCATGATGTAGATTAATTAAGTATTCTAAGCCTCAATTTTTTTCCATTTTTTTTTGTAGCGGATACGAATGCTAATTAAAGAAAGTAATAAATTATGTAAGAAAAAAATTCTAAATTGTTGTTATGAACATTTATGTTGCAGTTTCAGATTCACAGTTTTGTTACTTTCACATCCTTAGTTTATTTTAATAAAAATAATTAAATCTAGTAGACCGCAGGACTGCTATTTTGGGTGAGGTGTTATTTACATAATTTTGTTTTCTCATTGTAAAAAAGTCAATTATATCAATGGAATATCATTTCCTTGTAAGAGCCTCTTCTCTAAAATATTTCTAGACAAAAAAATTTGTATATTCTTTTTTAATTTCAGTAATCACATTTCAAGTACTTAAGAAAAAAATTTTTGCAAAAATATTTAGTATTTTTTTAAAATACTAGATGGCAGCACCACTATTTGAAGTATACTCTTTTATGATCTTCCGACTTGTGGTGCTCTCTACTGGTAACTATTTGTATGAAATAATAAGGTTTAACTATAATGTATTTTAAAGTATGAGTAATTAAAATAAACAATTATGAGGAAATGTAAATGAATAAGAAAACATAAAACGAGTCAACAAATATTTATTGATTAAATTTGATGTAGTTTTAGGAAAAAATTGTACATAAATGTATAAGGAACCAATTTGTGCATTTTTTTTTTTGACGTTTTAAGAGTTGAAAGAAAAAAAATGCATTTATTTTATTCAAATTTCAAATACATTCGAAAATTAAAATGCTATCAAAAAGTGTCATCTTGAATAAATAGGAATGTATATATACTTATATATTTTTTAGATATCTTGTTCAAATTTTCAATCGCTAATAAAATACTTTCTATTCATTCATTCGAAGTAGGAGAATTTACTTAATTTTTTTTTTTTATATTACTTGTGTTTATATAGGATTTTGAAATTTGAATTGTAATTTTTTCTATTACTCTGCATTTTTCTTAATCAGTATCTGATTACTACTGTACTTTGAAAACTATTATATAAATTCTTGTTTTTTTAAAATGGAAGAATAAAAATATTTTAGGGCTCAATAAAGGCTGAGTGCGGGGTTGGTTATTTTCCGGGGGATTTGTTCGCAGCTCCAAATCCTTTTGATTGATCTCGGTCCCCTTAAACATTCCGCAAATAGCTCTTGTATTATTTCATAGTGTGACGTTAATGCACAATCAATAAATCACCCCATACATTCGATTTTTCTTCCTATTAAAAAATATCGATAGTAGACTCCAAAAGCATCCATTTTAAGAAGCTGGACTTTATAAAACTTTTTGTGTTTTCAACAGATAGTTAAGAGGAAGTTTTTGTTGTATGGATTATGCTTCTTAACCCCTTAAGTGGTCAATTTTTTTGCCCACAAAATGTTACAAGAATTGCACATTTTTTATTGCATGTAATTAAGCATGATATTTAACAGACTATGAAAATGGAAGAATTTTATTTTAATTTTCAATTTTACAGTTTTCACACTATTTTTTTTATTATATATTTGTGGAACGCAAAAACCTCTAAATATTTGCTTTTTATAAGTACACTCTGCATGCTATAAAGAATGTTTCCTATATTTTAAAATAATTTCTGTCATACTACTAAAAAAAATTTCTTGTTTGTACCTCTTCTTGAGGATTATGTGTGTGGGTACATATATATATGCACACACAATTTGATGCTTGGTGTAATACTAAGTCTTACATTGCAATGGGGACAAAGATAATATCAGATTTTTTAGATTATCTTTTCATTTTTATTTCTTTTTAAGCAACAAACGGCTCGTTGCTTTACCAGTCTCTGTTCCTCTTATCGAATATTTTCAAGAATCTATATTCCTTCCTTCAATGAAAAATTCCAGCCTTCACCACAAGGAAAATCCCGGATGAGAAGTAATTCAGTACAATGGACAAACTGCATCTCTTAAAAACACCAGCACTAACAATCTCAATAAGAGAATTAAAAATATGTGAAATAAAAAGAAAATATCAGTGCCCGTACAACGTACGGGCAAACCAGTTAAGGGGTTAAATAGTGACTCAAAAGATAAAATTACCACTCTTCATTGTAAAATTTCGGATGTAAGTAACCATTCCTAACCATACTCCTTCTGAACATTTCGTCCAATTAGAGAGCGATATTTCATATTCACTCTACCTTGGAAAAAGATAGGTCTCATTCTTTTACCAAATCAATTCAATTTCTTTATTTTGATTTCAAATTTTTCAAATTAATTTTGAATTTTTTTCATGTTACTTTAGCAATTGTGGAATTTTAAACCAATGTCCATGATTAAAAAACATGCTTTTCTTCAGGTTCATGTAGCTCCGTAATCTTTATGCTTACATTTACTTGTAAATCTGACATGATATCTTGTTAATCCTAAAATTTGTTGATCTTGAAATGGAAATTGCCTCCTGCAATTGTACAGATGTTTTTTAGAAAAATAATTAATGAGTATGGTAATGGTGATTTTTTATCTTTCCAGTTCTGCAAGAATCTCACCGGCGTGCCTAAGGGTGTGGGAGAGTTAGAAGGAAGATTAGCCATATTTCAAAAACCATCTAATTTATTCACAATATTAGCCGCAACTCAAATGCAATCGATCAATGCTCACCCAATTAATAAATATGCAGATGGTTAACGATACACTTACTCAAGGCAATAGCTCTGACTTCTTAGTTACTTAATCTAAATTCAATCTCCAGTGACAGATCGTCACCCTAAGTAATTCAATTATCAAATATTAAATATCCACGACTCACATTCAATTTGATTAATCTCTACTCCAGTAGCAGTCTGTCTTTTATATCTCAATCTAACCTGAAAGCTTATACTATATATAGTAGTCTTAATTTGCATAATCACGTCTTCTTCTTCGAGGAGGAGTTTTATAATAAAATAATTTTTAAAGACAAGAAATTCCCCAAGAGGATTATTAGTGAGAAGGTTGAGGATAAAAACATCCCAGTTCTCTAAACAAGATTCTATTTTTGTACATAAATGCAAGTTGTAGCAGACTTTCATGTATTTCAATGAACTCTCAGGGATATCTGTTTTATTTATTTTGATTGAGAACCTCATTTTGTATGCAGAATAGGATTCCTTATATATGTAGAATAGTATTGTTATTTAAACTGAACTGAAGAAGGAAAGTGGTTGTTGATGAGATTGTAATTGTAATGAGAACTTTTTTTGCAATTGTGAAGTGTAATTTGAACCAGGAGACACACTACACGTTACATTAATACCCCCAACTTACGCTATAGAGGTGGGACTGAGTGATATAACCGTGTAAATCGAATTCGCGTAAGTTGGGATATAATTTCGCACATGTATGAATACTAATAAATTATTTTTAGTTGGGGAAAGAGACGAAAGAAAATAATTTACTAGAACACAAATAAAAAATTTCAAACTAAAGTTATTTTGATGTAGGTTTCATAAATTCTGACAAGTAGTCTGGCGGCTCAAAGATTTTTTTCTCCTGCAAATTTTTCTCGTAACATGCTAATAAGCTTGTTAATACATAAGTATACTCGCACTTTTTTTATAACCCCCAATTTGTTGAAAAACTACGCTCCTCGTTAGAGTATATTTTCTAAAAATTCTAACCTTTTTTTCAATTAAAGTGAGGTCTTCTGAGTGAAATTACCAACTGCCATTCGGTCTTCCGATTGAACTGGGCCTAAAGACTCAATTTCTTCCATGTCTTGCTCTTGCTCATGCATTTCTATGAGCTCATCAATTGTCAGCTCCAGCAGTTCTTGAATACCATTATTATTCACTTCTAAATTTATTTGCTTGGTAAGATCGATATAACTTCTTCAATCAAGTTACCAATTTCTTCAGGTTCTGGCACTGTTTCTGCCTAAGTTTCAGCGATGGAAACAACACACACACACACACACACACACACACAACACACACACACACAACACACACACACACACACACACACACACACACACACACACACACAGATTTTAAATTATATCGCGATTGAAAATTGTCAGTATATAACTTATTGAACGTATCTAGATTTTTTTATAAGAACCCACTTAAAACAAACGAAATGCCCCGTAATATCGAGCTAGCTTCATATCCTTTCCTAAAATATCACGGTTACATTTTAAATTGTTTAATATTTGAATAACGAAATGAATCAAAATATCATTAAATCAGCAATTATTTCGATGAATTATATATTTAATATAATTCGTTCACAGATAGCATAATTAATTAATTTTACATTTTGTGTCAGTAAGATTAAAATTAAAATAATAAATATACTTAAAAGATTTTACATTGTAGCAATTCTTTACTAAAAATAAGAACAAAAATAAGGTAATTTTTAACAGAATCAAAATTTATTAATTAACTCTTATTCAATGATCGACTGAAATCTTTTTGCATCAAAATAAATAAAACATTAAGAGAGAGACGGTATTTTTTAAAAAAATAAGAACTAATTAAGCTAGTTTTGTTCATAAACTGTAAAACATAAATACAGGGAATTTAAAAAAAAATTAATTGATCCTTAAATTCTATTTTATGTACATAAAACATAAAGAGAGTAAATATTAGTTTACCTATTTAAATAATAGTTGCAAGTATGTAGTTATCGATGTATTTACTACGAACACGCATTACGATGAACATAAACACATTTGAAAACATTGTAGCAAATCATAAGAACCTTTTGTATTTGTAAATTTTTTCTTACAAAACTGTGCTTATTTCTTAGCTTTAAGGTGGACTTCTAAATGTACTGAAAAGGTCAGGGTACTTTAACTTAATGAAATCACATTATTTGGATATGAAACTTTTGTTGAGAACGTAAATTACTCATATAAATCCACCTTGAAATGTAAAAATGTCAGAAATGGTCTAGAAAATTTTTAAATTACGAAAAATACACATATCTTTGCTTCCAAAATGCTCGGACGCCATGTTTTGTAAGCTTTATTGTAATGACTGCAGATGGCGCCACGTGTATGCAATCTACGTACAAAACTTTTAAAATATTACTTTAGAAGAAAATTGAGCATAAACTGCTTAAATAAACATTGAGAATACTTTATTTTATGAAAAAGAATATTTTGCTACATGAATAATGATTTTAATCACTTCAGAAACACTAATTCTGCTTTTTTTTATTTAAAAGGGGGAGGGGTAAGAGAATTAAAGTAACCCTAGACTACGTCATGAGATCACGTCATTGTTGGGGAGGGGACCCTCTTCCTTGGAATGAAAGAAGGAAGTTCTGACAATTTGTTTCCAAGATGAAACGGTCAAGTGACCTTGAGATAAGGTGGAGGAGGGTGGGGGAAACACATGAACAGGATAGCTGTTTATTTCAGGGAGAGGGGATTGGAATCTATTTTGGGACTGAAAAAAGGGGGTTATTGTGGGGTGTATACTTTCTGAATTGTCATTTCAACCAGACTGAAAGCTCTTAAAGCTAATTTCTGCAGGGAGTGGTCAATGGATGCCATGCACCGGGGCCCTAAAATAATCAAGAATTAAAAAAATATACTCTTGCATATGAAAACTTTACAATACTCCTATTGATGTAAAATTTATCGTAAACATTATTATTATGGATATCTAAAATTCGACAATCTTCAAAATAATTCTTTGATGTTACGAAAGTTTAGTTTTTGTTATTCGATTTGGGAAGCTCCCAAGAATCCCTACCTCAACTGGACTTTTTAGAAGGTATAATTTAGAAGTGGACTTATATTAATAAAGTAGCGAAATTTTTATGAAGAAGCCTGGTTGTTATTTCAATAGTAACTCTAAAAATAATGTGAATGTTTCAAAAATCTTAATTCAGGCTCTGTAAAGAAAAATCCTAACTATATATACATAGAAAAAATATTACATAGAAGTATTTTCAATGAAAAGAGAATGTTTTGAAAATGTAATTTTTCTTCATGTTTTTTTGCTATAAAATTACATTTAAACAGTTTTAATGTAATGGAATATAATGGAAAATTTTAATCGAATTGTTAAGTAATTACTACTCTGTGCTAATGGATCACATAAGCAGAATAAAAAATTCGTAAAACAGAGAATTATGCACAGATCTCAAAAATAAGTTATTTTTGTATTTGGAAAGGAAGTCCTTTCCGAAATTAAAGCAGCTACGTATAAATGGACTGCACTCTTAAAATTTCCCATTAGGAAAAAATTCAATCAATATTAGATATGTAAATTTTGAAGATAAAAGATTAACTATAAATGAAAATTTTTACAGGGTTTATTAAAGTAATTTATGTGCCTGGAGCAGGATTAGCAAAAGAAAGAGAGAGATTAGTGTCGCTCTATAAAGCAACAAGAGGGCTATTGATCACAAACCTCGTAATGTTTCAACCTCGGTCGAGTAACGAGAATGACACCTGAGCTGGCATCCCTCTTTCCTAACTACCTCATAATTGGGAGGAATGACCTCATCTACACGGAGGGTCTTTAGTGGCAACAGGATTTGAGCCATGACACTCCAGACATGAACTCGTGACCATAACTACTAAGCTATTGCGCCACCAGGAATAGCAAAAATTCTATTGAAAAGGTTAAGGGAGTCTGATAACCAATCAGTTTTTAATATATTTGAAGTTTTCTGAGAGTTGACAATCTCAATATTCGACAGTTTAGAGAGAGTGATTAGTTTAGCAATCATTTTAAAGCATTTTTCCATTCTTAAAAGTTTAATTAAAAACTGGAAGGAGGTACCGCCCCCTCCCTTATCTGCCTAATGGCGGACCAACTCCCATTGTACAAATTATGCAACTCTATCACAGCTCAAATTGTAAAACTGTAATTTCCTTGTATTATGTAGTTCATACGGTTTTTTCTTCATAATTGGCTGTAAAATTTGTAACACATCGTCACGTTTAACTATTTTTGCACGTTCATGCAAAGCCTCCCTATCATAAATGTAAATTTGTCCAAACTGTGAGTTTGCTCCATTCTGTAAAAAAGATGTAGTTTCTTTTGTTAACTTCACCTTAAAAAAAACCTTGAAATAAATTTTTTACAGCATCATGAAATTTTTTTTTTGTATATAAAGAGAGATATTTGGGAGAATAATCGGTTCGTTCAGTGAAATGGCTATTAACTCTTACTTTTACTACTAAAATCGTTTCTGTTCAGTTACGTTTCGAGGTTTTTAATATTTAAAGAGCAATATTTGTGTTTTTACACATAATTAAAAACCTTAGAAGCTTTTTTTGCTTTCATTAATTTTTTTCCTATTGAGAAATTTCCGGGCTCAAAACATTCTTGTGTTACTAAAAGACAATATTTGGAAGAGGTGGAATACTACTGAAAATTATATGACTTAAAATCAGCCTTTTTTCAGCTGATACTACAATGAGACTTTATTGAGTTCAAGTATTCCGTATACACAAATATAACTGAATTTATCTATGATATTACAAAATTTATTATAACACTATAGTAAAATAATTTCAAGTCATGTATTAAAAATCAAACTTTTTAAATTGCACCGACTTAAAACTGAGAAAAAATTAGGTGTTATACGTACAAACCTGGGGGTTTCTAATTTCAGTTTGTATCATTATTATTTTTATAAGTGTTTCAAAACTTTTTTGAAAGCATCATGATAAGATTAGGCTGAGTAATCTCTGTCATCGTATATATATAACAAATGCTATCAATTTTATGTAAAACATATTTTAAATATAAAAAAAAATATATCCTCATATAACATATTTAATTAAAGTAGTGCTTTGATACAGAGTACATAATTTGGATAAAAACATTTTTTTTAATTAGATCTTTAGAGGCATTATTAATTTTTGTTTCATGCCTTTAGAAACTAACTGTGTTTTTCTCAGACTTTTCAATTTTGAGGATATATTTCTCCCAAGGATTTTTTCTGTTCAAGATAATATTGAAAAAATTTTGTAGAATTTATATATATATATATGTTCTTTAAAAGTTAGTATGGATTTCGGTCTGAGAGCACTAGTTATTTTTTCTAAAAATCTTAAATTAATAGTTTTAAAAAATTTGATATATTTTCCATAGCTGTAAAAATAATTATTAAAATTCAACAAGGAATTTTTAGTAGGGAATATTAGTTTGAAATGTTCAAATCCATACTAACTTTTGTTCTCAATAATCTTAAGAAACAGAAATCACTGAAAATAACTAAAAAACTTTAAAAATTGAGTATTTTACAAGAAAAATTTGTAATTTTTAAAATTAAGACCGGTAAAATTTTTTTTATTTGAAGAATAAATTTAATAATATAATCTAAAAAGAAAACACAAATTACTTTCAATATTACTGTCTTTAAAACGGGCACTGTGTAGCCTTAACATCACTACTCAAACTAGTAACATATTTAAAGCAATCCGTTATTTTTTCAAGAGCGTACCATGCCCAACCATAGATATAAAGATCAAGGAGAAAAAAAAAAACGGAATTTAAAAATTGCTACAAAACACACACACATATATATATACAAGGGGTGATCAAATGAAAAGGTACGAAACGACACGGTGGGTACAAATATAGACTTTATTCAAAATATACACCATAGGCCTGAGCACAACGATCCCACTGATGAACAAGCCGCAGGATTCCTTGTTCCCAGAATTCCTGTGGCTGTGACGAGACCCAGTCCTTCACAGTGTCCTTGAGTACGTCGTCCGAGTTGAAGCGCTTTCCTTTCAGGTGTTTCTTCAGTGGACCAAACACATGGAAATCGCAGGGTGACATGTCCGGACTGTAGGACGGATGGTCTAACGTCTCCCATTGGAACTTGTCCAGTTCCATTTGTGTGACTCTGGAGACGTGTGGACGCGCGTTATCATGGAGCAGAACCACACCCTCCGTGAGCAGCCCCGGTCTTTTGTTCTTGATGGACCTGCGTAGGCGTCGGAGTGTCTCACAGTACACATCGGAGTTAATGCTTTTTCTGTGCTCGAGTAATTCTGTGCTCGCATCATTTGGACGCCGCTTTTTATAAGAGCTTTTGCTCTCTCCTGCGCATGCGGGCACCCGCGCATGATCCGATCCCAGTCAGAGTCTCCAAAGGCATCCCGAGATGTCTCGCTACATTCTCCTTGGCGGAATGTGCAAATATTTAACTGTTTCATTTTTATGTCGTTTCGTACCTTTTCATTTGATCACCCCTTGTACTAACCGTTACCCGCCCGCTTCGCTGGGTATTTCATGACGTTTTATAAATATATACTTTTATATATATATATATATACCTGTAACTCTCGACTCTTGATATAAAAAAAAGAACAGGACTTCTAATTTGTATTTTCTAAAAATTTTAAAAATTGAAGTATAGAAGGATGTTTGTACCTTCGTACCCTATAACCAAGTGGATTTCCGCGTAACCAATTTTTGGTGGAACTCTACTCCATAATCATGCAAGACAAATTTTAAGTCTAAGTCTAATAGAGTAAAAACGAAGTTTTTATTATCAATTCCTACCGTAATTCCGTTGAGAAACGTTCTCCAATATAACTGTTCTTAGCTATTTCAATTTAATAAATGGAAAATGCAAACCAAATTCCACTATTATAGACCTTGTATTTCGAAAAAAGGAAATTTTTTTTGTGTCAATACACCCCAGTAACCCCATGCTCCCCCAGGAGTTGATTTCCTAAAATACATTCTTAGTAGATCCCTGTTCAACAAAAGAAACATGCTTAACCAATTTCAAGTATGTGGGTCTAACAATTCAAAAACGGGATTTTTCCCCATAATTCCCCGTGACCTCTCGCAACCCTCCTTGGGTTTATTTTCGTTTTAATGGAACTCTGTTCCATGAAAGGAACATGCCCACCAATTTTCAAGCAGGTAGGTATAATAGTTTAAAAAACGGAAATACTTATATCCATTACGCCCCTTAATCCCCCGAAATGAAACTTGTGGTTTAATTTTCGCGAAATCCATTTTGTAGCGGTTCTCTACTCTGCGAAAGGAATCTTTTACCAAATTTCAAGACTGTACGTCTAATAGTTTAAAAACCAATTTTCATATCTGTAGGTTGAATAGTTCCGGAGATATCGTGATTAGTCAGTCAGTCAGTGAGTCGCTTTTCTCCTTTATATATATATATAACCCAAATTTGTTGGTCTTAATTCAGTAACAGCTTTAGAAATCATAATAGGTATCCTTTTTAGTCAATTGACTTTTTTGCTTTCTTCCATTTTTATTACACTATATATATATATTCATATATACACGTATATATATATATACGTATATATATTATATATATACTAGCTGTTACCCGCCCGCTTCACTGGTATTTCATGATGTTTTATAAATTTTTACTGCTTATATATATGTATAAATTATTGATATCTAAGTCCTAGCATTAAGAATTCGATTGAATTGAAAAATATACTTATACCTGTAACTGTCACCTGTTGATAAAAAAAAAGGACATAACTCATCGAATTTGTATTTTCTAAAAATCTCTAAAATTGAAGCATAGAATGATGTTTGCTCTTTCGTAACTCAAAAACCAAGTGGATTCCCGCAAAACCAATTTTCC